>OVAO01000472.1:0-18692 GCA_900406285.1 Biscutella auriculata | reverse complement strand
TGAAGAAATCGAAAAGTTGTCTTAAAAATCGTCATCAATTGACTGACGTGTGCAATCCTACTCCCTCCAATTTCCAAAGTTAGAGCATATCTCTTTACCGCATAAGTAGCTAGGTATCTTCTACTCCTCACCCCACTGTAATAAAATACACTCTCCATCAAAATAGTTATCGTAGGTCCACACGTCAACGAAACTTCATTTTTGATTTCACCCTCTAGCCAGTTATGACACGCCACGTCATCACACTGTATCGAATTTTTCTGTGATCGATTTTCTCTCTCTCACACACAAAGCCTTCTCCTTTGTCTTTGGATTTTGATTACCCCATCGGAAAAAAAATCCTAAGTTTTGACATGGAAGGGGAAGAGATCAAGGAGTGGGAAGTGCTTCCAAGCTCAGGATCTGCAGTGGAGGATAATAATAATAATAATCAATTGCAGAGTTTGGAGGAGATTGAAGATGTCACGCAAGGTATGATTAGTTTTGATTACTTCTCTCTAGAGAATAGTAACGTTGCCAGTCGTTTGGAGGTTGTTGATAAACGTAGTGAAGATGGGTCTATTCAATCGGGTAGTCCAGGCTGGATCGAACCTCGTTCCGATGCTGCTTATGGTCCCAAGTATTGTAGCGAGTTATGGTCTGATTCAAGCAGTGATCGTCTTGAGGATCAAAGGTTAGTTGATGATAGCGATGAGAAAAACGAGTTAGGTTTTGAGAATTCTGGTAGAAGCGAAGTGGGTATTGTTGAATATGTTAAAAGAAGGGTTGATACAGAGGAATATAGCGGAAGTATAGCTCCAGAGAAGCATCTGGAGAAAGATTGGTTAGATTCTGATGAGGGAACTGAGAGAAAAGACGAATCTTTAGTCTCAGGAGATGATCCTTTGGTAGGAGAAGGAAAATCTGTTTCTATCGAATCATCTGTCAGATCTGGTGGTGGACGAGAAGAAAAGAAGTTTGCGTGGTGGAAGATTCCAGTGGAGCTTGTGAAGTATTGTGTTTTAAGAGTTAATCCGTTTTGGTCTTTCTCCATGGCTGCAGCAGTGATGGGTTTTGTTATGTTGGGGCGTAGATTGTACAATTTGAAGAAGAAGAAGAAGAGTCGTACTCTTCAACTCAAGGTTCTACTAGATGATAAGGTAATTAGCTTAGTCTATTTTAATTTTCCTTATTCGTCAACTCATGAGGCTAACATCATAAGAGTAGATGTATCATTGGTGATTGGATGGGGAAATTAGATGAGATGACAAGAAACTTCATGTTTGTGTGTTGTTTGTTGAGTTAAGGTTGCTCTTTGTTATGTAGTTCAGATGCTGATATAAACCCATGGTAATAGTATTCACCAACTTACATATGTTCATCGATACAATCTTGATGAAGAAAGTGTTGTTTTTAACCCTTCATTATTGTTAGTTCTTTGATTAGATGCATTTGGTGGTATGGAGAACCAAAAGTCTATTTATTTTTAGAGCATTGCGAAGAGTCTTAAGAAAGCCTACTCTGAGTGATCAATCTCTTTGTGCTTCCTCTTCTGCTTACATTTTAGTCTAGTATATTCTCTTGTTATCATTATCTTTTTTTCTCCTAAAGTTCATGTTTTTGCTAGACTTGAGAGTAATTGATTCTTCATTAATCTGTGTGTTTGAGTGACTCTTGTTTGTTTGTTTGTTTGTNAAGTTCATGTTTTTGCTAGACTTGAGAGTAATTGATTCTTCATTAATCTGTGTGTTTGTTTGTTTGTTTGTTTGCTTTCTTTAGGTGGCAAATAATGGTGCTCGGTGGAACGAAGCAATATCAGTAGTGAAACGTGTGCCCATAATCCGTCCCACACTCCCATCATCAGTTGGTATGAATCAGTGGTCCATCATGAGTCTAAGATAAGTAAAGATGAATACATATATATATATATATATATATGTGTGAGATAAAAATGATTGATGTTTTTCGCATGTTATTATGGAAGTTCTCAAAAAATTGTTACGAAAACATACAAAAAGATGCTTGTAATTATTTAAGTTTGTGGATCACAATCACTGTGTAAAGGGTCATCGGAAATCAGATGTGTTACCAAAATGTAAAAATATTTTAAAAACGATGTTTTAAGGAAGTCAACCGATAAAACTTAACCTTTTGTTGAAGCCGAACCAAAATAGCTCCATTAATCGAAGTTGTAAATTTAAATTGAGAATTTAGAAGTCTGAGTTGGAAATTATTTTGCTCGTAATTAATTGAAGTTCTTCGTATACTTAAAACACAAAAGAAAACTTTCGGTGAATTTAATTAATGCTAATTAATTGGTTCAATTTATAGATGTATTTGGAAAGAATCACTATATTTCAACATAGTTTTGATATAATTTTGTTAGAAAAATAAATAAAAATCATGTTACTAAAAATATCATAAGAAATTAAAATAAATTAAAAATTAAAAATCAAACTTCAAAAATATATCAAACATCACTAATTTCTTTAACACAGAATAGACTTCTCATCCTTCTCTCAACCAAATCATCCGATATAACTTCATCAATTTTTGTTGGTTTCTTTCTTTTCTGATGGTCTCTATGATACCGTCCGAAGGAAGTTTTATATTTTTAATTGTCGTTTTGCTTCTGATAACGATCGGGCCTTTCACTTTCAACCTTTTACGCTTGAAAGCTCTCCTTTTTTTTGTCGCGCCTTACTTTACGTTATTGGGAGAAAAGAGATTTTCATCTCAGCAAAGCATCCATGGTGATCTCTTTTTTTGTGTATAGCGGAAGCAGTCAACAAATTGACTTTTCAGTTCGGTGATTTTGTTCACGGACAGTTTGTTCGAATATCTCTTGTTGAGGCGTTTTCTTTCAAGGTTGCAAACTTTTGTTATGGTGAAGGAAGTCGCTTGTAAGTTCGGGAAAGGAAACACCTCCGCCTACGGAGAAGAAGATGCATCGTCCCGCTAGTTCTGTTTCGATGCCATGTTTGTGGGTCGAGCAATTTGCAATGGAGGACATTGTTCAACGGTGAGTTGTTGTCTTTGCTTCCTTGGCCGTGGAGCAAATCTGATCATTCAAGTCTTTATCGTTGCTGCAACACGTGGCCTTTTGCTGTTCAGTTATGATGACGTCACACGTCTCTATTTAGGGATGCTTATACCATCATATACATTAGATGTTTTTCCTATGAGGGATTTTTAAATATTTTATTAATATTTTTAATTATTTTATAAATATATTATTTTTTATTGGTGAAAAAGAGAGAGAATTATTGAAGAGAAAGAAAGTGGTTATTGAGAGAGGAGAGAAAGAAGGAGAGAGATAAAAAGAGAAAATTCCAATCCGTTTCTTATAATGTAATTAAATATATATTTATTTTTTGGCCTTAAATTTTCTTTAGAACTCCATTAGAACCTCCGCTGCACATGCTCTTATTGATCGCTTATCTTGTTTTGTTTTTATTAACATATTGTTGTGTTTTAGTTTCTTTTTATTTTTAGTTTAGTTTTAGGTTTCTTAAATCTTTGTCAACCTAATACATATTAACTAGGATAATTCCTTTAGATTTTTCATCTCATCCTATATTTTCGATCAAATTTATTTCGATTAAATGAGAAATAAAGGAAGTTTTAAGATCTAGTAAGAATAATTCTCGATCGTTTAATCTCGATATGCGAGTCGATCGTTTAATCTCGATATGCGAGATTTATCTCCTTCCCTTTTCCCTTTTAAAAAGTGTATTTACCTCCTTGTAAAGTTTATCAGCTCTTTTAATTAATATATACTGGTTAAAAAAATTATATCAAACATTTAAAAATTTTAATAACTTAAATATTTTTTTTTAAAAATTGGGTGTTTTAAATACGGATATAAGTAACAAGTAACGTTAGTCTAGTGGTAAAACACTTGACATCACTATTACGAGGTCGGGGTTTCGAGTTCCCGTGAGAACATTTGCTCCTCTTATTTATGAGAGTTTGGATTGGTGGATTGACCCATTTTCGACCCACAAAAATTGACAAAAAATCAAAAAAAAATACTGATACAAGTTTCACGTCCATTTTAGATTTTACCAAAATTCAAACTATCTTACAAACTTATATCTATTTAGATAATCTAACCGAATTCAGAGTTTTTCAGTGGGACATGTTATTCATAAGGAGATAATTTGAGAAAGAAAAATGAAGAAGATAAGAGTAAATAAGTATGGGTCCATGTTTATTATGGCATGTTTATTATGGCCTAGCTAGTATAAGGAACTAATAACAGCATAAAACTTCCAAAACAAGCGAAAAAATGTAAGGATTGAGATATAAGTACTTCTACCATATCTGCTACTCCAGAGAAGCTCACAGATGCAGCAAACCGAGATGGTTACAATCCCTGTAAACCAGGTGCTACTACTATTTGGTTCAATGCACAGCTCTTGAACATGTAAATAACAAAAGAGATCACTAACACTATACACTTCAAAGGCTTTGATAATTTCCAACCTTTTCTTGTCCCCTTTTGATATCGTGTCTATGTTTACATTGCGTTAACAGTATTTTTTTCCTTCATACTTCATACTTCTTAGTCCAATGAGAAAACCATGCGACCCACTGGATGTTTGTGTGTTGCAAATGGTATACACTGTGAATCCTATATAGCAGGAGCGAGCCACCACCACCTGTTCTCATCGTCTTAGCTCTCTCCCACTGATTAGATAGTAGTCTTTTCGATGCCTTCCGGATCTTCAACATTTTTGTAATATAATTTCACACTCTGAAAAAGACACAAAAATGATTCCAATAAGCTATGGAAATGATTTTACAAGCTTTAAACCAACACAAGAACTAAATGGAGCTATACGTCATATTATGACTACTTATCACTTATCAGAAATTGCTTAAATAGGCACCAATAAAATACCTCTAATAAAGTGATGTAATAGAAATCCTCCATGTGCTGCATAAGGGCACTCCCATCACGAATTGCATTGAACATTTTAATTTCAGTTTGCAGTATTTTCTCCACGAGTTCCTTCTCACCTTTCATCTGAAAGATAACATCCATTTAATCTCACGTCAGGGTCATTTTCTTGTTCAAGTAAATATTTCTAACTACATTTCTAGGAAGCCTCTCTAAAATCTTCTGAAAGTATACCAACACGTCAAAACTTCTAAATCCGATAAGAGATTAACAGAAAAAGAGAGCTTAACAGGTGAAACAAGTTTTGAGTTCGTCTACGAATAAATGTTTGTCCCACACGTTCATATGAAGCCAACAAAACAAAATGGCTGGCTAGTAAATGTGAACCTAAAAATTATAGGTCAATAGTAGGAAGAGCTTCTAGCAGCAGACTATTGAATTATTAGCTACTGCCTCTACAAAATAAATAAAATCCAATAACAAATATATGAGAAAAAAAAAGCAGGAAAAAATAAAACTAAGAAAATGATTATCAAAAGAAACATGTGAAGAAACCAGGTGTTAGAGGACTTACAAATCTACTAACAAGAATATCAGGTGTCACTTCACCAATCACCTCACCATGATAACCATCTTTCTGGAACTCAGTAATCTCCTGCAACATTATATCACTCGTCAGAAACTGCAAAAGCATATAAATAACTTAAAATGCTCGTCACGAATGACAGGCTGCCACATTCAAAGAACCATTTCACATAATCTATCTTTTTGCCGTTTAAGCAGAGTCAAACAAAAGGAAGGTTTAAGTTTGCGAAATCGAAGACCACAAGTAGAAAAATGTTCCCAGTGACGATAGTCAACAAATGAAGATCATGCACTTCATTCACAGAGAAGATCCCCTCCAGGAAGAATTAAGAAATAATGTTCGACCAAAGTATGAGGTTACCACGTCTCCAGCTCCAGCAGAGAGATAAACAGGTTGAGCAACATGACAATAGCCCATTAATCGAGGGACTGTGGGAATTATGTCTCTGTGGTTAACAACTCTCCAGCTGTCGATTACTTTCTACAAAAAACACAGAATGCAAAGCATAAAACCATTGAGATTTTATGACAGACTTGTCAATTAAAACACAGAATCTCACTTCTCTTGTCAATTAGAACTTGTTAGGTTAGAAGAAGTATGACCTGATTATAAACTTCAGCAAATTTTTTGTTGCCTACTCTTGGAGATCCAAAATTGTACATGGTAAAAGTGATAGCTCCACGTCTAGCAAACATACACAAATCGTATAAGTAAAATTCCCTTCAAGCTGCTCGTCATAATGATGATGTAGAAGAAGGGAACTATCAAACCCCATACTTAGCTAATTGGCTTGATGCAAGTTCAAGAGCCAGGAGTGTAGCTAATGCACCACCCAAGCTATGGCCAGTCACATAAACATGCCATTTATCTTCACGCTCAGCAACATCGTTTCTGCCAGGCCAGAGAGCATATGCAACAGAAAAGATGTCCAAATTTTATCACACCTCGAAAATATAAAAGTCAATCAGTATAATGTACTGTCCAAGCAAATAAAGACAAACTTGATCTATTACAAAATACCCTAGGAAGACAGATTCTTGCCTTCTCAACAATGCCAGATATTTTCTTCCCAGTAAAGAGATAAGGAAAAACTCCCAAACAAGAAGTAAAATGAAACGCAAAAAGCACCTACATATATCCAATTGCCATTTTGAGCAGTGATATTATCCTTATCCGTACTGAATCGTAAGCATTCAGAAATCCACTATGTACCTACAAAATCCATAGCAACACTGTGATACAAGCAGAGGTTTTAGAGAGTCATGCTTTTCTTATTTATCTACTTAGTTACAGTTTTACTATGGTTAGCCTTAAGTTACCATGATTTATTTAGGGTAGGACTTTGGGGTTCCTATCTATATACGGGTCTTAGTAAGTTTGGTAAGCAGCATCTAGAGATTGGGTGAGAAATACAGAGAGAATCAAGCTCTCTTATGCTTGGTTTTCATCCTTTGTAACCCTTTTTCCTATCAATATCAGTGCTATTATGCTAAAGAGAGTAAGTTGATCGATACAAACCTCAAGTTTGTATCACACTGAAGAATAACTCAATAAAGGGTACACCTGAAAAATGCCAGAGTTTAAAACATACCTGTACTTCTTGCTTGAAGTCCCCACCAATTCGTTCAGGATTCAGACTGCAATATATTTTAAATGTTGAGCATACAGATGAATAATAACTTATCATGACTTCAAATGCACAGATTCAAGCAGTTCCTGAACAAATGTAGATACAATACTAACCCAACAGGAGCTAGCATCAAATCAGTCTGCAAATCTTTCCACTTTGTCTGAAAAAAGTGTGAGATATTTATAGCAGGAACTGGAAGAGAAACATAATAACAAATATTCAATGATCTAAATAAATACCTACCTGTTCAGTTCCTCTGAAAGCGATAACTACTCTTTTCCTCCTTGCATCACGCCAAATTGCCAGCTATAGAAGGCAAATCAGTCTATCACTTATCAAAGTGAACTTGTATTATCAGGAATCTCATCTTGAAAATTATTTGTTCCCATTAACTAGAAATCAGTTAGTATATGACAAAAGAGATTTCACCTGTGTGTCAGTGATGTCGTTGTCTAGAAAACATAACTTCTCAAATTCAGATTTGATAAAGCTTGGATGCCCCAGGGAAGTGGCAAGCATTGCCCATGCTTCGATGGCACTTTCTGCGCTAGAAAAGAGCGTTTTCATTTCCTCAGCATTCTTTTCATCTGCTCCGTCAACATTCACTAGACCAGAGAGTTTTTCACTCTCAGAGAAACCAGAGACATTGTCTCCACTGGAAGCATCATCTTTTTCATTACTGTCCTTACTTAGTTGAGGCACTACTGCTTTTAAAACTATTAATGCACCAAAGACATTATCAGCGTGCTTAAGCAATTCTTGTGTAGCATTCTTCATGTCTGCAAGGGAAGACTTTGGTGCGTTAATAGCAAGCTGACCATCTTCCTTTTCATCATCACCTTCTCGGGTACTAGCACTGGCCAGCCCTGATTCAATGTAACCTGCTTCTGCAGATTTTCGTGATTGTAGACCAAAATTTTCCAGCATTTCCATTCCTTCCCACTTCAATTTCTCAGGTGAAGGAAGGCCAAGTTTTTGGACGATATTTTGACTAACTATGTCAGGGAAGTTATTCCAGAAATTACTGCCTGACTGAATGCTTCCACTTTCATTGTCACCCTCCAGTTCACTGCTGTTGCCATCACCATCACTTTCATGATGCCGATCCAATGAATCCTCTGAACTAGCTATATCAGAAACCATATCTACCGCTTTGTCATCACCATCAGAGCCCTCCGTAATATTCTTTAGAAGTTCAATATTCTTAAGGGGGGTAGCATTGAGTGATTTTAATTGTCCGAATGCATATTCTACAAACTGACGTGCTGGTATGGCTTCAGAGTCGACAAGATTTTTCAAAACTGACTCAACTTCGTTGCTTTGAAGAAAATCTGAAATAAAGGGAAACCTCCACCTCTTCTTTTCTTCTCCAACTTCCCCAAATCCCTTGTACTTGATCTATAAGTTAAAATACAGTTTAGAAAAACTTCACGCTTAGAAATACAGTTTAAAAGTTAAAATACAGTTTAGAAAAACTTCAATCTAAGTTAAATTACGGGTCTCAACTACCAAGTCTTGTCATGTTCGAATACTTGGGAAACTCAATTACACCTTACTGTTTTGCAAGGCTGCAGGATATCTTGACCATTATTCAAATGTAAATGGAGTATATTGTTTATTTGGAAGTTAAATTGATTATAAAAATATAGGGCCAACTGATCGAATCCGAAACACATTTTCAGAGAAAAAGCTCTAAAAGCATTAACTGACCTCCAGTTGAACTTTTCCACCACCTCCAATTCCATCTAGTTCTACTAGCACCTCGTGGGAGTTTCCTGGAGAAGATAAAGAGGAAAAAAGTACAGCTTAGAGACAAAGTCACAAGTAAAACATTCAGTTCTCACTACTTGCATATAATTAGTCAACAGTAACATGCTCTAGTCAGAGAATATATTCCCATTGCCCAGGAAACAAGAAGCTTTATGAGACCTTAACCTTTGTTAGTGCATAAATTTTCAATTTGATCTAGTCTAAAGTGCTACATTGTGGCAATGTTTAAGACACCAAAATCCCACACAAGTGGTAAATATCTCTAGATTCAATTGGGTGTCTTCTAATCTTAATATTTGGTAGTGTGTATAGAAATTATGGGTTCCCAACCAGGCTCAAAGAGAAATTGCTATCTAAAAGGACTATACCTTCGTACAAAAAAAAAAAAGGACTAAACCCAACTATAAACTCTTTTAACTAATAATTTAAGTAGATTGATATATGAACATGTGAACTGACTCTCACCATCACAGACACCTTCCAGGTTAAGTTCGGAATTCCCCATCCGTTTATGTGGGGTAACAAGGTTTGCATCCCAAGCTGCAATCTGGAGCTCATTAAACAGTTTATGGGAAGTCAAACAAGGCTCTAAAGATTATAAGATGTTAGACACACAATAACATAATTAATAAGAGTTTTTTTTTGTCAAACTTCCATAATAATTGACAAGATAGTAGACAATGGTCCAGTTACTTGCAGAGCTGAAACAATATTCCACCTGTAATTTTTTTGCAGGAGGCAGTTTGATATTTAAAACAAAATCTTCGTTCCATTTTGGCTCTTTTGTCCTGCCAATAAACCACTCCCTTAATACCACAACTTTTGGACGGAACGAAAGATATACTTCAAACCTCCGGAGTAAAACTTATGAACACAAAGTTGAACGAAATGAAACTGGCACCAGTCTTTTTACAAGTTTAAAAAGTAAAATTTGATAATCACGAAATGATGGGTTTAAGAAGCAGATAAATTTGTACATCGTATCTAAATGGAACAGGGACTGAATCACACTGTTATCAAAATGCTTCCCCTATGGTCAGTCCAGATTTCGTATATATCTAGTTAAGGGAGTAAGTTCATAAATCTTGCAGAGAAACGCGAGCCTCCAAATATGAAACTTGAAGAAGAGTGATATAGTAATGAAAATGAAAGTAAAAAAGCAGAAGAACTTGCCCCCATTTGGTTTTGCTTTTAGCAACCTGACCATCCAAGTCCATTACCACGTATGGATCACTCGTTCCCTTAAGGCAAAACATAAATAATAACTCAGGCAAAGTATAAAAGAAGAAGTAAACATTATACGGTAAGATTTTAAAGATTCGAAAAAGCACACCCATGGATCCAAGGCTGGAAAATCAAAACCTCTTTTGAGTTTTATGAACAATTGCCCATCATATATCTCCCTTACAAATGACCTGAAGAAGTAATAATGTCAACAAAAATGTCATACGCAAAAACCATTAATGGCCAAAAAGAGCTTCACAAGCAGAGTAAGAGTGACATACTCAGAAAGGTAGAGAGTATTACACCCAGCTGCATTAACCTCGCGTTTCCCAATATTTTCCTGAGAATCAAACAGAAATAATCATAGCAAGAAACTCCCACAGGAGGATAAAAAAATCACGAAACGAAGAGGAAGAAGAAGTTACCGGAGGTGAAGCGTAAGCTTCGAAAGAAAAACCAGCGAGGATAACGGCGAGATTGATATCAAACGGAGGTCGTTCATCTTTATCAGTTAAACTTTCTTCGCTTCCGAAACCTAAGTCCTTCTTCTCGGGTTGAGCGAAACAAGCGAAGGAACTAGCCTTGGCTCTGCATCTGAGACTTTCACGGAGATTGATTTTCCCGGGAAAGTGATAGGTGCAGCGAGCAGAGCAGCGAAGACGGAGTTTTGGATTGAAGAAGTGAAGACAGCAGTGTAATTGCAGAGAATTCATACTTAGAAAGAAGGGAAAGTAATCAAATCAGAGGAATTCGAGAAACTTAGAGAAGATAAAGAGATGAAGATGATTATAGTTTTTGTTTTGCTTCTGTAGATTTCTCTGGAACGCATTTAACGGTTTGCTTTTCTTTTCTTTTTTCTCTTGACAGTGAAATGGAATAATTGAGAAATTGTACGGGAAACATCTTTTTGAAAAACAATAAATATAATAATTATGCCCGTGTATTTTTTCTTCCGCATAACTTTTTTTTTTACGACAAACATAATCTTAGGTGGGGTTATTCAATTAAAGAATTTAATTGAATGTGATAGAATCAATAATTCTATCAAATTTCAGTGTTATTCAATACATTAGATTTCTAATTCTTTAAAATTGACGTGTTATTGGATTAAAGATTTCTTGTCATTTAGTAAATTCTTTTAAATTCTATTGTTATTCAATTCATTAGAATTTGAATTCTATTAAGTGTACGTGTTATTCAATTTGGAAATGCATCTAGAGTTTATATCACTTGAATAGAATTTAATAGAATCTCAACACAATTACACGAGAGATCAATTCTTAACTATTTTGTTAGTATTTTGATAGAATTGATTATATTCTCTTACAATACACTAAAATCTCTCACAAAAGAATTCTTTTTATTTCTTTTAAAATCCTTCATCCAATACCACTTATGTTTTTCTTTTTCACTAGTATAGCAGGCAAAAGCTTTAGCGGATTACAACCTGAAATACAAACTAAAGTGACGAATATAAAGACATTCCCGCGAGCTAAGACGACTACAATATCTATTATCGAAATCAGATATGCACCGTGAACTAAGGCGACTACAACATTTGTTATAGAAACCAAATGTGCACCGCGAGCAGAGACCCACACTTGGGCAAACCATAAACAGACAACGAGAAATACAAGAAAAACAAAACAAAACCAAAACCGAAATAAGGACCTAAGGACAAACTAAGAAGAAGAAACTCAAAGATGTGGGATTGGAGGCTGGACTGATGAACCACGATGCCGCTTATTGGGGGACTTCAAATGACTAAGGCTGAGATACTCCTTCGACTTACACTGAGTTTGAAGAGCCACAAACAATGAGTCGGAACACCTAATCCCGGAAACTCGGAAGACGAACCTTTTAGCAACCTACTTTCCAAGGCATAAAATAACTCCGAAAACTACAGCTTTAACCCGAAGACAGGAGGCAATCATCCACAAAAGAAGTGCCCATTGAACTGCCTAAACAAACGGAGAAGAACCTCCCTCCCAACAAAAACAACAATCATTCTAAGAAAGCCAAACCACAATGCAACAAAACCTAATAACTCTAGACCATAGAGCTAACATGTTAGAAGCCAGGACAAAGATCCTAATCAAGAAATGGCGCACACTTAAAACGACTAGACCAGAAAACACACAGAGACACAAAACCAGACCCCAAACAAAAAACCAGAGACACGAAGCCAAAACCAGACACAACAAAAACTAAGCCAACAACCAGAGCCATATTAGACAGTTGAATCAACAAGGGTACTACACCTCATCGAGCCAAGAAGTGAGCCCAAGACAGCGGAACCAGAACCAACAATCAGAAGACACCACAGCCAAACAGAGCCAGACCACTCACCAAACCAGTCCGCGAATCCAAAAGGAACCTCCCGGAAGGAACCATATCTAAACTGCTCCAAGCCACACCACAACCAAACCGACCGGAGACACCACCTGAAGACGACAGCGAAACCGAAACACCAACGGACTTGAGACTCCCCAACAACACTTCACCAGCAAACACCATACAAGACAACATCGACTAGAGAGAAAGAGGAAGAGACCGCCAGAGGAGACGAAGAGGACACCCGAAAGAACCAACCTAACCGAAGAGATAGATGACTCTTGCAGGAAGTGAAGCTTCACCACTGCCACCAGACATAGCCTTGAAGACTGTCGGAAAAGGAGAAGCTATCGCTGCCGGAAAGGAAAGCAGATCCGGAGAGCCACTGCAAAGAAAAACTACACTATACAACACAAGAAAGAAATAAACAAAGGAAAAGAGGAAGCATAGGGAGGAAGACCGGCAGCGGCGTCTCTCTTATTGCCGGCCACCGGACAAGACCAAGATAGGGTTTTGTGGCGGCTGCAATGGACGAGAGAGAAGACTTGGGTTTTTTTTTCCAAACATAATCTTATATATAATTAGAGTTGACCCGTGACACTCTCTTCTCTACAACATTTATAATTATATTATACAATAATATAAAATTTAACAAAAAATCCAATGGGTCATTTGGTAGAATATATGTTATGAAAAGAAAAATGTCATGAGTTCGATTCTCTTCTTTCTCATATTTGTTTTAATTTAATACTTTTATATCGAAATGACGTAGTTTTCATGTTTATATATAGATATATATATATTATATATATCTATATATTTTGAAATATATATATGGTTGAGGATTGCGGGATCATATAGTTGCAAAGTTAATAAAGTTTTATCTTAGAAAAAGAAAAACTAGAACAATAAAAGTTAATATACAAAAGAATATTCAAAACTAATTAAATAAAAAATTGTATAAATAGAGTTAAGTTGATGATAAAAATTAGATAAAAATAGAAAATACTTTTTAAAAAATTAAATCTATAAAAATTATTATAATACTAAACGTTGGATAATAAGTAAAAAAAAACTAACTAAATATTTGAAAAAGATAAAATAGATTATTAGGATGGTAGAAATTAAAAAAATTAAAATAAGATATAGATTTTTACTGATAATACATATAATATTAAATTGNGTAGAAATTAAAAAAATTAAAATAAGATATAGATTTTTACTGATAATACATATAATATAAAATTANATAATACATATAATATTAAATTGTATTAAATTGATAAATATATTTTATTTACTTATTTAAACTACACCAGATATCATTTTAAACTAAACGGATAAAATCGATCTCAGTACAAACTAAAAAGTCACTTTTAAGTTTAAATGATAATATATTAGTTAACAATCAGAACAAAAGAAAAAATAAAACTATAAAGATATAATAGACAAACGAAAAATTAACATACATCATGTAGATAATAAAGTCTAAATATAGAGAGAAATGTAAGTGTCTAAAACAAAATAAAACATAATATATAAAAGATAAAAATGATGAAAATCAAAATCAAAATGAAAATGAAAGTTACAATTATTTCATCATTTAGGAATGGGAGAAAATATAAATATTTAAAATTTATATAATTGCTATGATCATAATATAATATTTATAAAATAACACATAAGAAAACATCAATAATCGAATATTATATAATTAAAAATATTTTATATGAAATTTTTTAAAAAGTCTAAAAGAAATATCCGCGTATTACGCGGGTTCTCTTCTAGTAATAATAATAAAACAATATACTAAAAACTGGTATGATACTTAGGGTTACTAATGCGATTGATTTTGTTATTCTCAGCCACCGTCTTCTTCCATCTTCCACGACTGTAAAAACAGTATTAGACGATTTACCATTATCAAACTATTACTTACCATCATCTCCACGTTCTTTAACAAGAATCGTGATGAAGTTTCTATTAAAAATCAAAACCATATATATATATTCCCTCCGTTTCTCAATAGATGGTGTTTTAAGTTTTTATTTTTGTTTCATTTTAAGTGATGTTTTCGATTTTCAATGCAAAAATTTAAAACTAAAATTCATTAATACTATGCAGTATGGTTTTTGATTGGTTAAAATAGATGAAGTTAATGAGATTTTTATGAAAAAGAGATAAATTAAATGATGTTTTTGTGTTTTATTAATCAGCGTGAAAAACTCTAAAATATCAAATAATAAGGAACGGAGGGAGTATATGGTTTCTATTATCTGGTAAATTTTTACGCTCTTCTATATCTCTCAGGCGTAAGTAAAACTCAGTTTTCAAATTACCAATAACTATGACTGAAAACCATCGATCTCTGCAAATTAATAATTTGGGATCTGAGGATCCACCCGTTCTATTGCCTATGGAAATGGTTGACCATGCTGTTGAAGAAAACTAGTTCAATATTATTGGCTGACCATTGATTCCGAAAAAACAATCGTTAAGGGCGATCATTGCTAGTGTTTCAAAGATCTGGGGCCTCGAAGGTCAGATTCATGGCCGAATTGTAGATGGTACTCATTTTCAATTCGTATTTCCATATGAGGAACTGGTTAATCTCGTTCTCCGGAGAGGCCCTTGGGCTTTTTTCGATAGAATGATGGTTATACAGAAATGGACTCCATCGTTGGCCCCTCTGGTTCTCAATTCAATGCCTTTCTGAGTACAAATTCGAGGAATCCTGATCCGCTGCTTAAGCTACAACATAATCAATCGAATCAGTGAATCACTAGGTGAAGTGCTCAAGATAGAGTATGACCCATCAATCACGACCCGTGTGGATTATGTAAGAATTCAGATTGCTTGGAACGTTGACAAGCCACTAAAGTTCAAGCGCACATTTCAATTTCCACTGGAGTGAATACAATGATCTCGTTCTTATTTGAAAGATTGAGTGGTTTTTGTGAATCATGTGGAAGTATGACACATGATACCGACTTCTGTAATACTGATGTTGCAGCTGTTAATGATTCAGAAGATTCTTCAATACCCTCTGCAACTAGCGAATGAATTCCTATGCAAGTAACAACACCAATGGCGAGAGGAAATGTGATACGTACCTCTGGGGATCGTGACCAAGGATCTTCATCTCATGTATTGGTTAACCCTTATCAACATATTGATAATCGTTTTTTCACAACTCCAATGGCTTTATGCCATTCTAATGCTGAGGATACACCACATTCACTGGATGAGACCATTTATTGAGGTAAAAAGAGGAAACGTGAGGCTCCTGACACTCAGGATAATGTGCCTATGTTGGATCCGCAACATTCAAACAGAGAACTCATAGAGGATTCAACCAATGCTTTAGTGAGAGGTGTGGTGGACCCTGAACCACCCATTGAGCCATGAGGACAACCAGTTGGAACTGTCAGGGGCTGGGTATTGCCCTGACAGTTCGACGCCTAAAGGAAATATCCAAAAGATATTTTCTGGATAACATTTGCCTCTCACAAACAAGGCAGTCTGATAACTATGTCCGTGATGTTTGTGCTTTATTAGGTTCTTCTAAATATTTCATCGTTTCTCTAGTAGGTTTAAGTGGAGGTTTGGTAATTATGTGGAAGTCTAGTCTTAATTTTAATGAATCTTGTTTCTACTTGTCTTTTGTTTATGTTCATCCTGTTGTTCACCTAAGAAATTTTAATGAATCTTGTTTCTACATGTCTTTTGTTTATGGTCATCCTTTGTTCACCTAAGAAATTTTGTCTGGGAGAAATTAGAGAGACTCAATTCTGGTAGATTTGATCGGCCATGGCAAGCCCTTGGAGACTTTAATGAGATTTTGAATAATGAAGAAAAAAGGGTGGTCGTTCTAGACCAATCTCACCGTACCAAGATTTTAGGAGAATAGTAACATCTGCGATTTTATAGAGCTCCCTTTTAGTGGCGATAGATTCTCTTAGATTGGTAGAAGAGGAACTCATTTAGTTTCATGTTTCCTAGATCGAGTGTTTGTAAATTCAAACTGGATTCATCAATTCCCCTCGTCTAGATCAGAGTTTTTGAAATTCGGTTCATCTGATCACATACCCGTAATTACCTATATCTCATCAGAGATTGCGCCAAAGAAAGGTTTTTTCAAATTTGATTCAAGGTTTATCAACAAACTCGAGTTCAAGGAATCAGTCTTAAAGGGTTGGAGGAATATTAATCAAACAAATCAATTATCTATCTCACTCCTTATTCACATCTCTAATTGCCGAAAAGAAATAAGTATCTGGAAGAGAACTCATAACACGAATTCTGATGCAGAGATCAAACAAATTCGATTTCTCCTTGACAAAGGCATCACTTGTGGTTCTTTATCTATATCGCAAATAAGATCATTAAGATATTACCTCAATCAAGCCTATATAGCATAGGAGTTATATTGGAAAGCTAAAAGTCGGAATGATTGGCTGAATGCAGGAGACAAAAACACACGATTTTTCATGCTTGTACCAAAACTAGAAGAGCTAGAAATATGATATTTTCGATTTCTTATCCTTTGGGGCAAATTCACAGAGGAGATGCAAAAATTGCAGAGATTGCAATAGCATATTTCCAAAACTTATTCACACCAACAATGGATAATCATGTCATTAACTCAGATGTCTATAGAGACTTCCAACCGCGGGTCTCACAAGAGATGAATGACCAATTAACTTCGGAAATAATGGATGATGAAATTAAGCTGGCAGTCTTCTGAACAAAGTCCGGAAAAGCCCTTGGCCCTGATGGTTTTACGACTGATTTTTATCAGAAATTCTGGCTAGAAATTGGTTCGGAAGTGATTCAAGAAGTGAAAACATTTTTCAATTCCAGAACTTTATGCCCATCGTTTAATCATACAAATCTCTACTTGATTCCAAAAATTAATCCCCCGACTTTAGACCAATAGCCCTGTGTAATGTTATTTATAAAATAATTTCGAAAATCTTGGTTAATCAGTTACAAGGCTATCGAAATAGTATCATTTTCGAGAATCAAGCTACATTTATTCCAGGACGTATGATAACTGATAATATAATTCTGGCTCATGAGGTCTATCACTCCCTTAAGGTTAAAAAACGACAATCAAAATCTTATTTAGCCTTGAAAACGGATATTACAAAAGCTTATGATAAGCTAAGTTGGAATTTCTTGAAAATTACAATATAAAGTTGTGTTTTACAGATAAATGGGTTGAATGGATCATGAGCAGCGNGTGTTTTACTACTGTTACATACTCAGTAATAATCAATGGAAACTCCAAAGGATTGATAACTACATCTCAAGGAATTAGACAAGGAGGCCCATTCTCTCCACATCTTTTCATTTTATGCGCTGAGATTCTCTCACATATGATGAACCGTGAACTTCTGGAGAAAAATATGAAAGGGGTTAAACTTAGCCAAAATGGGCAGAGTATAAATCATATGCTCTTCGCAGATGATTCCCTATTCTTTCTAGCTGCTACAGTTCAAAATTGTAGAAGAATGAAATATGTTCTATCCATATATGAATCTGCCTCAGGCCAAACGGTAAATCTCAACAAATCATCTATAACATTTGGATCTAAAGTTCATCATTCAACAAAAACTCGGTTAAGAACTATCTTGGGTATATTCAATGATGGAGGTGGAGACAAATATCTAGGGATACCAGAGGTATTAGATAAAAAGAAAACAAAGATGTTTGATTACATTATAGAAAAGGTAAAAGAAATAACATCAAGCTGGAGCATGCAATTCTTATCTAAGGCTGGGAAATAAATATTACTTAAGTCTATTGCAATGGCTATGCCTATCTATTCGATGAATGTCTTCAAGCTTCCTAAGACTGTTTGTATTTTAATTTCAAATCTATTGGCTAAGTTTTGGTGGGGAGCTACAAAGAATCGACCAAAGATGCATTGGATAAGTTGGAAACGTTTAAATCAAGCAAAGAACAATGGAGGACTTGGTTTTAGAGATTTAGAATCTTTCAATAATGCCCTCCTAGCAAAAAATCCTTGAGAATAATTCAGAATCCAAATTGCTTAATGGCTAAAACTATCAAAGCTATTGATAAACATGTTTTTTTCCTTGGTGAGAGGGTTTTTCCTACTTACTAATCAAATGAAGTATAGATCGGGTTTAAAATGTCGAAGTTAATCCGGGAGTGATTAGCAATCAAAACACTAGAAATCTAGAGAATCAGTGTGGTCTAAGATAGGAAATTGTTTGTCACTAACAAATCCTACT
>OVAO01000471.1:0-20982 GCA_900406285.1 Biscutella auriculata | reverse complement strand
CCCTATCTTTTATCTGCGTTCCGTGTGTACACAATAATCCTTATATTTCGGTTCAAAAACGCCCTTTCTGGGGTCCTTTGGGATCTTGGTCTCCGATGCCGTTAAAGCTAATGTAAAACATATCCATGATTCCATTTTATTTCAAAACTAGCGAGGAGCAACGGACTAGGGGAGAGAGCACTATGATCTCATATCAGAAAATCGAAAAAACGGAGATCTTTTGAAATGCGAGAAGCAGCGAATCAACAACATGGGTCAAAGGGAAGGATGATACGAGAAAGAGATAACTTGGGGAAGGAAGGTTTCTTCTTCGATCCAATTGCGAATATGCTTGACGTCACTGAATGGCCCATAAGGCTTTAACGGGCCTTCATTATTTACTTAGATTTATAACAGCACTTAACGGGCCTTCATAATTTACATAAGCCTTTAACGGGCCTTCATCATTTACATCAGCCTTTAATGGGCCATATTGTCTTTTTTAGTTTCATGATATCAACCTTTAACGAGCCTTCGTGTCTTGATGAATATGATTATCTTAGCTGATGTAACTAACTGGCGAGGCTTGGGATGTGGAAAGCAGAAGAATCGAATCGAATCGAATCGAAACGAAACCAATATAGACGCAATCATGCAAGTATCAAAAACACTTTAACTTTATAAAAAAAAAAAGGTTGATATACAAAACAACTAAATTAATGTGGTCTCTTAGAGAAGCCAAAGAGATTTATTCAACAAGAAAGGAAGATAAAAATAAAGTACCTGCCCTGTTCGCATCATCCTCAAAAGTATATATATATTCCAAGTGCATGCATTAGAAAGGGCATAGATAGCTTTGATCGAGGTAGGATGGGAGGAGCTGATTGGGGGCCTGTGGCAGTTGCAGTTGTTCTGTTCGTAGTGTTGTCTCCGGGACTCCTTTTTCAGTTGCCGGCAAGGAGGAGAGTGTTGGAGTGCGGCAACATGACCACAAGCGGCATCTCAATATTGGTTCATGCCATTCTCTTCTTCGCTATTCTCACCATTCTCGTCATCGCCATTCAAGTTCACATTCACATCTAGCATCTTTACTTATGTTAGTAGTTTCAGTTGTCAATCTTGTACTTACCTATATATACATCTCCCGACTCTTTGTTTGTTTTTAAAAATATATATACATATTCTCTGCCTTAGTCTTCGAGTTCCCCATTGTGTATTTCTTTCTGTACTGATTTGTTTCGTCCGTGTTTTGTATGTATTTTCGGTTCACATTCGTAATATTACTGAATTCAAATTACTCATATTCTTCAACTACAAGGTGTTTGTGTGTTAGATCTTAAACAAAAGACCTAAACCGTGTTTGTCTCTGGGTGAGACTGGTCGTCCTCAACCACCATCCATGGAAGTATAGGTCCCTGTAGAACGCAACACAGACTTAAGCTTCTATGATGGACGAAGCAATGAGTGGTAGAAATCTATTTACCTTCCCTTCCCGTATGACCTTAGGATATGGTCCTGTCATATCCACGATGGTGGATGGTTCAGCAACTCTTACACCTCCATCTACCACAAAATCCAGACCCTATAAAGAGAAACCAAAACAGAGAGTAAAGCAACCAAAGAGCCTCTTTTAATAACCGAAACTGAGCAGAGTTGTAGATACCTCTGGTCCATATATGTCACCAATCGCGGTTGGGTCAATCATCCATTCATTTTCTTTTGGCCCTTTCACACTGTCATTGTTTACCACATCAACACATTATATCACCACTATATACACAGTTAATCTCCAATGTTCTCAATCTAGTGATGGGATTAACCTGGTGCAGATCAGTGGGGCATCCATCTCTTGCAAGATAGCTTGACAGAGAGCATCATCAGATATCCGGACACCCACGTTTTTCCTTGATGCGTATTTCACGCTTGTTGTGCCATAGCCTACACACTGTTTGGGTAGTTCTTTGCTTGAAGTCAAGATGAAGGTGTACTGTTCAAACACACGCCGTAGATTTCCCATGTTAATGGATATGAAAACTGTTTGGGACATGGAACACAGCAGAGTTAAAAGGAGTTCCTCACAGGACCAGGTAAGCAGTGCTTGACAGCTCGAAAAACGTTTGCATGACCATGGCCATCACCACGAGGAAGCCCCATTGTATATGTGTCAATGTCCCTAAAGGAGCGACATAGGATGCTGAGTGGCTGCACAAGAAGGAATAGAGATAGCAACATGGAATCATCAAATCCAAGCTGTAGAATGTTGGTTTCAGCAACGCAGATATAGAGAAGTAATGGAAATGCCATTTACCTTGGAGGATTCAATCTTTTTTATCCTGGAAAGATAAGAAGAAATGTATGACTAGTGTTATTATATATATATAGCCTTACAGTAAGAAACTGAAAGCTGAAAGGATATGATTAAAAGCTGCAAACCTTCGGAGACGCTCAACAGCGGAATGATTTTTACAATCACAAACTATTGCATATCTAAAGAAGAGAAGAGAAGAGAATGAATGAGTGACTGAATAAGGTAGGAAATGCATAGAGTGNCCTTCGGAGACGCTCAACAGCGGAATGATTTTTACAATCACAAACTATTGCATATCTAGAGAAGAGAAGAGAAGAGAAGAGAATGAGTGACTGAATAAGGTAGGAAATGCATAGAGTAGAAACAGAGGAGGAACCATTTGGCCGACTTACACTGTATCAGTGGGAATAACTCCAACAGCTCCTTGTTTGAGAAGGTCGATAACAGGTTCCAATTTCCACGCATCAACACCCGAAGGATCGACCTCTACAGACAGAAGTTGGCCTTCCTATAAGAATAGATAATTAGAACCACAAATACCATTTAAGGGAAGAATCGAAGGATGGCGAAGACCTTAGTGAAGCGAGGAGTAGAGTACTTGAGACGCTTAGGGCTTCTCTTGGCCGCCAACGCAACGATGGGAGCAAAAGATACAATGTTCGGAACCGTTGAAAGACGCATCGCCTTGTCGCAACCGTGAAGTCTGGAAGTCGCCGCCACTATTAAAAAATAAAATAAAAAGAGAGATGCAAACTTATCATTTGGGCTTAGTTTGTGGGGTGACTGTAACCCACTCACTCTATTTAAGATGACTCCAAAATGGTGATGACGTTTCACTGAGAATGAAAACATAAAAACTCAAAAACAATGATCTGATTTCAACGTAATCTCCGATTCGCAAAATCAGTCAAAGGGGAAGAAAGAATGCCTGGAATTCGAGGACCATCGGAATATTCCCACGAACCACCTCGCCATCCTTCTCTCAAGGTCAACGCCAAGGCAAGTCTGATCCTTCTTCTTCTTCTTCTTCTTCTTATTCTTCTCTCTATCTCTTTGCTTCATGTAGGGATGAAATCTATAGACAACCACCTCTACTACCTCCTTTACTTGCAATCGTTTGTTAGAACAATAAACCGCCTCTCTGCTGCAATACCTTTATTTTCTCTTACTATAGTGATTTGTTATAGCTAAGTAAATTAAAGAGTACACGAGAGAGAATTTTTGTGGGAGGACACAGTGGTCAATATATGTGGTAAAGGGCACAGGAGAAGCTTTTGTTGATAAGAACACAATTGAGTATCTGCATTTTTTTTTGTTGAAACACTTCTTCTCTGGAACTAAACGCTGTGATTCTCATTTATGCTAGAGTAGAGAGAGTTATCCCGACAATTAATACTCTTGGCAAACTGTGTGAGATTGGATTTGTGTTTGCCTGAACCTTAAATCCAGTTGTAGCTAACCTAATGTACTCACGTAATACCTCTATCATGATTTAGGAGCCATTCAACGCTGAGCCTCCGCGCTCTGCCTTAGTTTCTTCTTACGTCACTCCCGTTGATCTCTTCTACAAGAGAAATCATGGCCCAATTCCCATTGTTGACGACCTTGACAGGTCTCTCTCTCCCCCTCTCATCTATCTCTTTCAGCTTCCCTTCCTCCACTCATTCTTGAATTTTGTTTTTTTGCCAAACTAGCTACTCTGTCACCCTAACTGGATTGATCGACAACCCATCAAAGCTCTTTCTCGAAGATATCAGGTTCTTCTGTTTTTTCAGAATCTTCTGTTTCCTTCTCAAACCAGCATTTATATCCCCACCACTTGCAGGTCCCTCCCAAAGTTCAATGTTACTGCTACTCTACAGGTAATTGTTCCATCTTATCTTTTGGCTTTTCACTGGTAATTAACCTCAGTTTTTGTGTGTGTTTGTTAATGAAGTGTGCCGGTAACAGAAGGACTGCCATGAGCAAAGTTAGGAACGTTAGAGGTGTTGGATGGGATGTTTCTGCAATTGGCAACGGTTCTTCTGCCTTTTACACAGATACAAAAACGATATGCTACTTGGCTTGAACTTGATATCAATTCACGTGCCTTTCATTTCTGCAGCTGTCTGGGCTGGGGCTAGATTGCCTGATGTTCTCGAGCTTGTGGGGATACCAAAGCTGACAGGTTCGACCAATTTGGGAGGCAGACATGTTGAGTTTGTTAGTGTTGATCGCTGTAAGGTATATCGATTTGTTTTATGGTTCCTTATGCATGCATTGATTCACATGAAAATCACATGCTGTTTACATTGTTCTCTATCTCCAGGAAGAGAATGGGGGACCTTATAAGGCGTCAATCCCTCTAATTCAAGCCACAAATCCTGAAGCTGATGTTCTACTCGCTTATGAGATGAATGGAGAGGTTCCACTTTCACACACATCCTTACCAGATTAGTCTCAGTTGTGTTTAAATAATCGCTTGTTTGATAAGTGAGCTTGAGTGGGCACTCGGAGATGTGCTTGGTTGTTGAACAATGCTTTTCTTCTGTGAAGACCCTGAACAGGGATCACGGATTTCCATTAAGGGTGGTTGTCCCGGGCATGATTGGTGCACGTTCAGTCAAATGGCTTGATTCCATCAATGTCATCGCTGAAGAATCCCAGGTCTCAACAAAAAGCGCCATGCTTTATTCTGTTTTTAAAAATAAAATAAAAAAACCGCTGTAACATTGTAGAGGCTTGGATCAAATGTGGTGTAGGGATTCTTTATGCAAAAAGATTACAAGACGTTCCCGCCCTCTGTCAACTGGGATAATATCAACTGGTCCTCAAGGAGGCCGCAAATGGATTTCCCTGTTCAGGTAAATACAAGTTTACCCTATTCCCTGATAGGACCTTTGAGTTTTCTTACAGAATACTTGACCTTGTGATGATGTTTTATAACCTGCGCTGCTGAAGTAGGATCTTCCATTTCCCTTGCATGGTTCATAATTCTTTATCTCCATTCTTTCATGAAAACATTTGATGAGTTTACTGATCATTACTCTATTGGATTATAAGTTTTTTTCGAAATTTTTTACTTTTTGGCTCCAGTTGGGGTTTGAAGTTGATCAGATTGTATAATTTAAGTGGTCATTTTTTTTTTTTTTTTTAATGGTAAACAGAGTGCAATCTGCTCTTTGGAGGACGTGCAAATGGTGAAGCCTGGAAAGGTTTAGAAATTTTGAGCCGAATCTGATATGAGCATTGCAGGAAGGGTGGAGCTAAATTAATTATAATTTGGTTCTTGCACAGGTAAGCATCAAAGGATATGCGGTTTCAGGAGGTGGGCGTGGGATAGAGCGAGTGGACATATCCGTGGATGGAGGCAAAAACTGGGTGGAAGCTTCAAGAAGCCAGAAACCAGGAAAGGATTACATCTCTGAACACAACTCCAGCGACAAATGGGCATGGGTGTTGTTTGAAGCCACCATTGATGTTTCACAGACTACGGAGGTCATCGCCAAAGCGGTAAAAGCTTTAACATTTTGCTCAGCTAAAAATAAAATAAAATGGATTAATGACCTGATTTCATGTAAATGAGCAGGTGGATTCGGCGGCAAATGTTCAGCCGGAAAATGTGGAGTCGGTGTGGAACCTAAGAGGAATTCTCAATACTTCGTGGCATCGTGTCCTTATCCGCCTTGGCCACTCGAACTTGTAGGTCAAGTTAAGCACCACTTGTCTATTTACCTTTTGTTTGGACTTTCAACCAAGACTTCCTTGGACGATGCCTATGGATATGTTAGCTAAAGTTGAATAAAATGAGAAAGAACCCACCAGTAATTTCTCTAGCAATTTGATGTAGTGCAATTATGAATTTCCTAATATATATATATATATATTGTTGAACACGTTTCTCAATAATTGGTCCTCTTTGATCGCTACATGGTCTGCTATCTTTATTTATGTTTGTTTCATTTAACTTTATATTTAACCATATCCCGATTTAGTATATGCCCCACCACCAAACACTATTTTTTTTATATTATTTTCTCAAATCGCAACCATGTCTTGTTCGTTCGGTGTCAATGTAAATGCGAGTCTTTGTTAATATTCATAATCATCTATCAAAAGAAACGTTTGTATACGTGACATTGACAATGTGAAGATGCCCTATTATAGAATGTTTAATTTAATATTTAAGCTGCTTCCATGTGTTTCAGTCGTGGCCATTGGTTTAAGATTCCCTGTGAATTTAATTATGATATTGAATCACATCTCGTTGCTTCCTATTTTATTCATTAATGTCATCTTTGCATGCCTTGTTAATACAAGTTAGTATATATCGTCCCAAATTTATTGCGTTAATCATAAAACTGATACTGTTCTTTTTTATTTAGAATTTGAGATTGAAGAATTATTTGGCAACTATCGAACGTAAATGTTAAACCCACGTCAAAGTATGATCTGATGACATATAGTAATCATTTAGTGCGTAGTTGATTGAAGAAGCAAGAGGATTATTATATATATAAAAGATAATGTCGGAGGTAAAAAAATAATAATGGAACTCCACTGTTGATTAATTATATATTAATGGGATCGGTGTATATGAATGAATTGAAGCTCGTGCTTAAAATGGAAGCTCATTGTCGTCTGTAGTTTTGAAGTTGATCGACATAAAAGATCGATGGAAGGTTCGATTCTTTTTGTGCTCATGCTTTCTCTTCTTCTCCTTGTCATTTTCATAGTTTCTACTGGAAAATCTCTTATGTATCTTTGCCGCAACACTATACCGAAAACATATCCGGTTATCGGATGCTTAATTTCCTTCTATACGAACCGAAACCGGTTACTTGATTGGTATACCGAGCTCCTAAGGGAATCTCCAAGTGGGACAGTAGTCATCAACCGGTTGGCTGCCCGGAGAACCGTCGTGACGGCGAACCCATCAAACGTTGAGTATATCCTCAGAACAAACTTCGACAACTACCCCAAAGGCAAACCCTTTACGGAGATCCTTGGAGACTTTCTTGGTAACGGAATATTTAACGTTGACGGAAACCTTTGGCTTAAGCAGCGGAGACTGGCTGCTCATGATTTCACCCCCAGGTCGTTAAGATATCACATCACCGTTTTGAGACAAGAGGTCGAGAATGAGCTTTTAGCTTTTCTAGACGTCGCCGCACAAGACTCACAACCATTGGATCTTCACGAGCTTCTACGGAGGTTCACCTTCAATATCGTCTGCATTATTTTCCTCGGGATTGATCGATGCAGTTTAAACCCGTCGTCGCCGGCTTCTGACTTCGATCGAGCGTTTCAGACCGCTTCTGCCGTTAGCGCTGCACGCGGTTCCGAGTGGCTGTTTTTCGTGTGGAAGTTGAAGAGAAGAATCGGGTTTGGATCTGAAAAAGTGCTCAAAAACGCTGTCGGAGAAGTTCATAGATGCGTCAATGAGATAATCCGAGAAAAGAAGAGGAGGAAGATTGTGTCAACGTCTCGAGAAAACTGCGATTTTCTGTCGCGGTTGATCGCAGCCGGAGAAAGCGATGAGACGGTTAGAGATATGGTCATTAGTATCGTAATGGCCGGGAGGGACACGACATCGGCGGTCACCACACGGCTGTTCTGGTTAATAACCGGTCAAGAGGAAACCGAGAGAGAGCTGGTTCGTGAAATCCGATCGGTTAAGGAGGAAACCAGGGGGTTCGACTACGAATCGTTGAAGAAAATGAGTTTATTGAAAGCGTGCTTGTGTGAGGTGATGAGATTGTATCCTCCGGTGCCGTGGGACTCCAAACACGCCTTAACCAATGACCGATTGCCGGACGGTACAAAGGTGCGAGCCGGAGACCGGGTAACATATTTTGCATATGGGATGGGGAGAATGGAGGCGCTTTGGGGGGAAGACTGGGATGAGTTTAGACCAAACCGGTGGTTCGAGTCGTCGTCTAATGAGAAGACCAGCAGGGTTTTGAAGAAGGTGAATCCCTTCGAGTTTCCGGTTTTCCAAGCTGGCCCAAGGGTTTGTCTCGGTGAAGAGATGGCGTACGTGCAGATGAAGTATGTTGTGGCTTCCATACTCGACCGCTTTCAGATTGAACCGGTCCTTGGAGATAAACCAGTTTTTGAGCCGATGCTCACGGCTCACATGGCGGGTGGGATGCAAGTCCGCGTTCGCCGGAGAGATCCATCTTGATGAAGACAAAGTCAGTATAAAGTCAATCGTCATTGCTCTTTTATATGTTTATCATTCAATTCCCCACTTTCCTTATTTTTCTTCAATCATAAATTGTCTACTAAATTTTGGAGATTGAATATTATATCAATCAACGTCAGTATAAAAAAAACAACACAATTATAACATATTCTACCACTTGATGTGATGACTTATGTAACGTGGAAGTACACTCTTTGGTCTTTTTCTATCCATGACCTACAACACAAGACTAGGTCCCACCAATAAAAATAAAGGTCAAACCTATCATATGAATAAGTGTACGTAGGATGTAAGAATTGATTTGTTTAATAAAAAAATGATCTTATTTGAGTTCTTTTACGAGTAAAATTGTTTTCTTAATTTATTTAATATATGAAGGGAATATTAGAAATGTATAATTAGTATATATGATAGATCTTAAAAATATACTACTACTAATTTTACTTGTAAATCTCTTCAACTATAAAGAAATACTAATTTACCATATATTCCTTTCGTTCCTCTGTAAATAATATTTTAGGTTTTTATTTTTATTTCATTTTAAGTGATATATTTTATTTTCAATGCAAAAATNCTTTCGTTCCTCTGTAAATAATATTTTAGGTTTTTATTTTTATTTCATTTTAAGTGATGTATTTTATTTTCAATGCAAAAATTTAAAACTATTAATATTATGAGTATGGTTTTTGATGAACTAAAATATATGAAGTTAATTGTGTTTTTATGAAAAATAGATAAACTAAATAATATTTTTTTGTTTTATTAATCAACGTGAAAAATTATTAAACATCATATAACAAGAAACGAGATAGTATATAATTGTACTTCTCAATATGATCCTTAAATCTGTTTTAATCAGGTCTATGTATATCCTAAATCACAACTACATATATCTTAATATAATGCAAGGGGTTGTGGATCCGGTTTGATAGATCATATATGGCATGATTTTTTTAATTGCTCTCTCTTTGTTTATCCGATGATTAAGCTTACACACACAGAGAAGTATAAATTAGTTGAATCTGGTTAACCAATAATTGAAATTAAATCAGCAAAAATATAATAAGTCATTAGTATTCATCAGCAGTCCAAGACCTTTTGACTTTGGGTCCAGTGGGACCTTGTTCTTCAAACACTTCACGAGGAATCTTGTTAACAAGATCTCTGAACTTTTTCCGCAAAAATCCAGGCAATGTCTTGGCGATACCGTCAAGTGTCTTTTCACTGTCGTGTCTGACAATTGGTCCCCATTTCCGTAAGTAGTTCACCCACGGCGGTTCCACGATTCCCGGTCCGGCAATCAGCTCGTATGCAACACCTGCGTCAATGAACTTGTCACTTCTTGCCATGTCGTTCCTTAGTCCGCTCTTGTCGTTGCCTTGCAACACGAGTCCCGGCCTTGAGAACATTGCGTGCCCGTGGAGAGACGAGTAGGTCACCATTTTGTTTCCACCTTGAAACTCTAGATTGCATGCCTCCACTAGACTCCCTCCGCTGTGCTCAGAGAGGTAGGCGCGCCATAACTCGCCGTTGAAGTTGCTGATACGCAAGGTAACATGCTCCCAGTCTCCAATATGCTCGCCGATATCCCCTAACGACAGGCTCTTGATGAATAAAAACTTGAGGCGAGCATTGCCGTTGAAAGGGTAGAAGATCCAGACGACAATGTCAGTGAAAGTTCCTCCGAACATTGGCTTTATGTGAAGATAAACCTTTGTGTTTCCCAAGTCTCCCCTCTTAACCCTTTCCTTTCCCATCTTATCCTCTGGGTAGTCTATCCAGAATGAACCATCATCCGAACCACCTTGAGGAAGGTTCGCACCTTTTGGTTGTATAGGGACCGGGCTAGACTCGTTCCCTCTTTGGTATAACAAGGCACCGCTGGAGAAAAACCAATCCACAGAGGAAGGAAGAAAAGGCTCATCCGGATGCATATATATCCAAGGAGCATACGCTTCAAACAAGGCTCTGCTCTGATTTTCGCTTGGCATGCTAGACAAGTCTGCAAGTTTTGTATTTTTCAAGGAGAACAATGCTGGAGCTGGAGTGTTGAGCCGCTGAAAGTTGAATGTCCCTGTGTAGACTCCTGTTGCTTCTGTGCCTCTACTGGCCGGTCTCAGGCTATAAACAGTTATTTCTTTGATACCCCACACCCACGTATCGGCTTCGCTCTGTTCCGTGAGGTCGGATCGAACGCAGCTTATAGATTCTTGTGTTAAAGGCGGCTTGGGAGGAGAAGTAGTAACAAATAGACCGACTGCTTGATAGCCGTTTGGACATAGAGGCTGCCAAAAATGTGCTGGGCCGTCTTGCTTGAGGTTGATGGAGGTAGTGGTGCCAACTTCAATGTAGTCAATGGGTGGTCTCAAGCTGTTGCCAGAAACGTCTTTTGCAAGGAGAAGCCAGCCGAAAAGCATTCGGTTGTTGGGTTGTGCATAGAAACCGAGAGGGAAGAAGCCAGGAGGAAGATTGATAGGCTGGAAGATAGAGAGTCCCATGTTATCAGGTCCTCCCTCCAATGATCTCCATACTCTCTGTGACGTTGAGGTTGAGATGTCGAGTTGCATCACCTCGAGGCCTCCCAGATCTATCTTTCCTTTCCCAAAACTTCTCCCACCCGGACCAATAACAACAGGTAAGGGAGATGGAAACTTGAAGGGTGTCTCCACTGGTAAGCCATTAGTGGACAAAAGAAATTGGTTCACAGATCTACTGCTCTCTGTGGAATTCACATCGGAGTTGGCCCTAGCTCCGATCCAAAACACATGGTCCACACTTAAAACAAAAACAAAACACAAAAGTTCAAAAACCTTTTCCTTACATGATTGCATTCTCCTTCTCTTTGTTGGAAACAGACGGCCAAGTTGTATATTTATATGTTGACAAAAAAAAAAAACAGTTGTATATTTATATATATTTATAAATTTAGGATATCTACTTATATACCCTCTCCCCCTGCATAGACATTAGACGCTACTTATATATACCCTTATTATAAATTTTTAGTCAGATTTGTTATTAATTAAGAACATGTATAAATAATGGGCAGATCTTATGCAACAATAATTATTTATAGATGTTTTGCTATATTTTATCCATTTATTTTTGGTGAATATCTAAATCGTAACATGATCTTCCGATAATAGCAATCAAATATCAAGTTCTAAATGTTAAAAATCAATTTTCAATCCATGGGTTCGATACCTTTTTAGAGCTACTATTAATTATTGTCAAAAGTAAAATTTGTTATGGATTATCAATAACTTTCTTAACTTAAATTTGCAACTTTTAATCACGACTGCATAACTCTTGAATATAAACTGTGTAGTTCTTTTAACATGATTTGCACTGATTTTGGGAAACTAATCTAGTTTTGAATTTTGTAGATAAATGCCTAATGTTTACTTAAATCAAATGATCGCCCATTGCACAAAAATATTTTACAATGTTAAATCTACAATTTATCAATTTAATTCTTTTTATCAACTTCATGGACCTCACGGAACTCAAAGCCATGATCTAGTAATTAATAATGTCAAATATTTTATCACTAGATTAATATCACTTGTTATTTACTAATTTAATTTAAACTTACATTATATTGATTTTAGTTAACATAGATTATTAAATAAAACATTTAATTTTATGTAGAATATAATATTGGAAAAGTGCATTTCCAAAAGTAAATGTTGACCTTCTGTAGAAACGAGATGAGATCATTGATTTTAAAAGTCTATTCCCTAAAATGAAATGAATCAAACGATGACACATGATACAAGATTAGTTTACAATGTTAAATCTACAATTACTCTATGAAGAAATCAATGTAACTTAATTAAACTTGCATTATATAGTGGTTTAATACGAATTGAAAATTAATTAGTTGAGAAAGTGAACGTACGTTTACAGATATATACATATTTTGAGGGAATCCAAAGCTAGAATTAGAGATAAACTTATGAATAATAATAATGATAAGGAAAATAATAATGCAATACAACTGTGATATGCAGTGTGAGGTGAAAAGAGAAGGAGCATTGTTCGATCCTTTGGTAAGGGTAAAACAAAGAAAAGAGACAAATTAAGAAACATAAAAGAAGTATATATATGGTAATATAATACTCCCTCTGTATAGTGGCTTAAACATGACTTTTTTTTGTTTGTCTTAATTAATTAGCGTTGGACGTTAATGGGGAGATGAGTCATCAACTTCCGTCGCCGCTCAGTGAAGCTACTACAAGAAACCAAACGCGGAACGCAGCCGCCATGAGCAACCGATTTCACTCTCTTGAGTTGTTGTCTTTCTCGATCATTATTATTATTATAAGGAGTAGCGGGCGCAGAAGATGCAACCGGTGTTCGTAGCCAGAGACATGTTCTTGATTTAACTTCTACGACGTCATCTTCTTCGTCTTGAACATCATCCTCGTCTTGGTTCTCTTTGAAGAGTTGGAGGAGTCTCTTCTTGTTGTCGATGGGAGACGGTTGATCTTGCTCATGTTTTGTCTCTTGTGCTTGATCAGGCCTACTTTGGTCGCAGAACTTGTGATGCACTGGTGTTGTTCCTCGTGACGGCGTAAATTCTGCAGTTATTTAAAAATAAAATTTATATACAAAATTTGTTAAAATTACNCGTGACGGCGTAAATTCTGCAGTTATTTAAAAATAAAATTTATATACAAAATTTGTTATAATTACATATNTTATATACAAAATTTGTTAAAATTACATATAAATGCTGGAGATCGAAACGAACGTACCACCATCAACGCTCATGAAATCATCTTCACAGTCAGAATCAAGCCATCCTGATCGTGAGTCGAAAAACATAATCTCCTCTTTGTGATCACCTTGACAGTAAACACAATAGTATATATATAGATAGATGCCTTGAAAACATTCTCTTCTAAACTCTCTACTTAACGTACGCTCCACTTTTCACCACATGTGCTTCTATGATCGGTTGCACATTAACCCATATATATATATATGTCTATTACCATAATTACCAACTTGTATTGTATTATTATATATACACGTACATCAACCATTAACCTCATCTACTTTTATTATATAGATNATAGATGCCTTGAAAACATTCTCTTCTAAACTCTCTACTTAACGTACGCTCCACTTTTGACCACATGTGCTTCTATCTCTCGATTGCACATTAACCCATATATATATATATATGTCTATTACCATAATTAACAACTTGTATTGTATTATTATATATACACGTACATCAACAATTAACCTCATCTACTTTTATTATATAGACACGATTTTGTGTATTTACCGCATCCGATCCCTCTAGATGGTTAATCTTGATTGGATTCTAGAATTTAAGTAAAGATACTTTACATTTGTCGGCACTAGCTTAAGCAAAGCAATCGATTACGACCAATTATAATTAACAACTTTCATTATTATATTCGTTAAGCCTTTAATTATTGTTTCCAGACAAAAAAAAACAAATATATATATATATATATATCAATAGTATATATAAAAATATCAAAGAGCAAGAAAATTTAGTATATGATCCTACAACTACATATATATTGACCTGAATCCAAAGGAGCAGAATGAAGGGGAGGGTTCCCGTTGATGGTGGAGGGAGAGATGACGTCATTCACGAAGGAAGATGACGTGGTTGCGATCGTGTCGGGCTTAGAGATTAAAGGTGGAAGCTTAAGGGCGGCGGAATCAGAGGAGGAAGAGGTCTTGTTGTGAGAAGAGGAGACACAAGAACCCATCTGGAAGACAGAGAGAAAGACAAATTGGTTTAGAGAGAATGTAAAAGGGCATTGAGAGAGAGAGAGAGATGGAAGATGAAGAAGCAAAGAGAAGAGAGAGAGAGATAGAGAGATGGGCTTGAAAGTGAAGTTAATATTGGAGTTTGGATTTGGTAAGCGTCTTCATCAAGTGTCTTCATTTTTATAGATCGTACGTATATAGTCATGTGGGGCTCCTCCACCTTTCTTTTAGTTTTACTATATACACTTATACTAATTAGTATGTTTCTCTATTTTCTGTTTCTCTTCTTAATGTTTTACTTTTCCTTCTTCTAATTATGTTTCAAATCCCAATATGTATATATGTCTCTCTATCACATCTACTCGGAAATATCTACCATTTTTTTCGGGTTCNTTTACTATATACACTTATACTAATTAGTATGTTTCTCTATTTTCTGTTTCTCTTCTTAATGTTTTACTTTTTCCTTCTTCTAATTATGTTTCAAATCCCAATATATATGTCTCTATATCACATCTACTCGGAAATATCTACAATTTTTTTCGGGTTAGGATAAAAAAACATTCTAAAAATTAAAAGATGAAAAATGCTTACTCGACCATTTATGCAGAAAGAAAAAGGAGATACCAACTAAATCCGGGCGTTGAAATTCACCTTTACATAAATTCCTCATTAATTTCTGTATATTCCAATTGAGAAGACTCGTATATATATATATATACAATATACATGAATGATTTATTGCATCATGGCCCTGAATTCATCGAAGTTAATGATTCCATCACTATTAATATCAAACTGAGAAATCATATGCTCGCAGTCATGAAGGCTTTTAGACTCACCCAACAAACTTAGCATCCTCTTCAAACTTTTTGGTGTGATGCCTTCACTCTCTTCATACATCTTGAAAGCTTCCTTCAACTGCTTCTCCTTCTCTTCCTCTTCTCCTTCTTCAACTAACTTGACGAATTCCTCTAGTTCCAACGCTTTATCATCACACCTATTACTATGTGGATCCGTAGTCTCTTCTGCAACTGCCCGTTTCCCGGACTTAATAGCTTCAACACATCTCTCTATGGAAGCAACCGAAACCTTCCCTTGTTGGCTCTTGTCAAAGCAACTAAACACCCTTTCATACTCTTCATGTTTCTTCACCTTCTTGCTATCCATACTCTTCTTACTTGAGAGAGAGAGATAATCTATTGGAAATATTACTTGTTTTGTTGGAAATTGTGGAAAATAAATGTCCAATACATACCTATAAGAGAGACGTCTGAGAAGAGTGGAAATAAATGGAAATAATCACCCATCAATACTTGTCTTTACCGCCTTTCAGACAAAGAAACGAGGAAGATTCCGTTGACTTTGACTATTCTTCTAAGGTGAGTTGAGCATAGCAACTAGCAAAGCAAGTTTCATGTGAAATTTGTGTATTTGGGTGGTCGTCGTCGAGTTCGCTCGTTGGGCCAACCAGAGACATATATCCAATCAACAAATAAGAAGAGAACACGTGGCAAAGACTTAGTTTATCTAGTTACATGGTGAGATGCTTGTTCCCACTAAAGCTTGTAATGAGTCTATAGAGCAATAATTTCCCACACTGTTAGAATAGGTCATATTTCTTTCTTATTAGTACATCTGAATCACTTTAACAACTACAGATTTGCATCCATCTGGGAATACATGTTCAAACTGTCTTGTTGACAGGATATATGCCAAGCTCAAACATGTCTCTGGTTCTCTTACTACTGTAGGCTGTAGCATAGAGTTTGTACTCTACATTTTTTATACATCGCAATACCAACAACAACAAACTTACAACGACTCATCACACATTTACAGCCGTCACAAGTGGAGAACAGAAACACAAAACACATCCATGTCTAATCATTCACCATTCATCCAACACTCCCTCAGAAGTTTATACCTGACCGTCTCATCTGGACCACCACTATTATTAGCCTTCTTAGAACCCTCCTTTTGAAGTACAACTACCTCCAATGGTGAATTCAGCTCATCAAGCTCGTCATCGCTTGTGTACGCTTTTTTTGTAACAGAAGACCTGATTCTGCATAACTGCGGCACTTGAGGCTGTCCAAAGTCTCTCATGAGGGTATGTATTGCAGTCCCTGATGGTGGATAGTACACTGGAGGAGGTGCGGTACATGGGAAGCTTGTGATCTTATCCTTCTCAGCTTCCTCCTGCAAGAGGCATCATGTTTCTGTTAGCAAAATTAGCTTCTACACCATTGATTCATCATTAAAAATGGTCTTACCTCGGATTCAAGAGCTTCAAGTACAGCATCAGGAACACTGTCGGGGGAAAACTCATCCGGGACAAAATTATTTAATACTCTCTTGATCAACGGTGCACCAAACATCGGGCAAACCTTCACAGNAGGCATCATGTTTCTGTTAGCAAAATTAGCTTCTACACCATTGATTCATCATTAAAAAATGGTCTTACCTCGGATTCAAGAGCTTCAAGTACAGCATCAGGAACACGGTCGGGGGAAAACTCATCCGGGACAAAATTATTTAATATTCTCTTGATCAACGGTGCACCAAACATCGGGCAAACCTTCACAGTGACGAGATATATTTGACTGTGAAACCAAGAAAAAGAAAGAAATTCACAGAATAGTGTTGTGAGTTCCATCTGTTTCATTTTCACCTCTTTTCTCACAGAACTGCTGAGGAGCATATCTTTTGGAAGCATCATTAGATCACTTAACGCCTTGAGAAGATTGAAAGTCTTGAACGATCTATCAGCATAGCTGTTCTCATCGCTGCTGTCATCATCTTCGTCATCAATGCCGAATAGATCAGTGAGCCACCTAGACCAGTTTCCTATCTGTTTAACATTAGAAATGCATGAGATTTGCATACACTACAAGCATTGCCAAGGAAATTGAGTTGAGAGTACACTGACTGAGTTTTTCAGTTGGGCACCAGAACCGAAACTTGATGTTGTAGAAGGAATCGGCAAGACCCTCAAATCTGCTATGGGATCAGATACAGGGTCTGTTGGGAAATTTTCATGAGAATCACGAAGGATAGCATTGAACATAGCAACATCTAGTCGAGCCACACACTGTTGCATTATCTGCATTACAAAAATGTAGAAGCTATCTTGTAAATCAAGAGTTACGGTCCCAAAATAAAAATTTCACAAAGGAGAAATGTTTACCAGACGCGCAGGCACGGGCAAACAACCACATTCATGCCCACTACCTCGCAGAGGGCATAAACGTTCGTGTGCATCCCTGAAAGCTTTTTTCCAGAGCTCTAATGAGAAGTCACCTTGTTCTTGGTTCACAGAACTCGGACTTCTACCAAAGTTTCTCTTTGATGCAGAACCATTAGCTTTATCAAACTCTCTAGTGGATGCTGCCGAAGATTGCATACGCGGTGTCAAAGTCTGCAATAAAAAAGACAAGAACATTTGCACCATGATTGGTTAAGAGAATAAGAAGCAGAGAAAACTGAGCAGTACTACCTGCCACCATATGGATTCGACCACGCGTGAAAAAATCCAAGCTTCAACCTTCTCCAATGCTGTTATAAATGTTACAGGGTTGTCCCAGTCACCAAAACTCTCAATGTCCTTTTTTCTCAGAGAGGAATCTTTCCACTTCAAGGATGATCGTTTTTCTGTCTCTCTTTCAGCCTTCTGTTTCCATGGTCCAGGCAGTTCCTCTTCTGCACTAGTATCACTTACGAGCGCCCTCAGAATGATAGTGTTTGACAACCAAAATGTCAATCTGTAATCGAAGGACAACAATTTTGTTTCTTTTTCTCTCTCTCTAAACTCTAAGAAAGTTTCCTTAGAATGATATATAAGAAAAGTAGAATAACACACACCTGGGGACATCGTTCCCGCAGGCCTTGGCGACAAGAACCAACCCGGAGACAGCACTTTTAGCTGCATTAGCTCTTCTTGAGAGATGTTTCTCTCTACAAGCATGAAGATATAGTCTCAAAAGACGTCTAGCAGGCGCATGGACTTTACTTGATGAACTTCCATGTTCTGCAACCACAGAGTACAAAGATGCTTCAATGGCTGCAGCCTCACGTAACTCACCCTCAAGCTTCTTTACTTTGCTTTCCAAGTTCTTGACTTTGCTCTCCAAAGTTGTGTCGCAGGTAGAGTTGGGATACACCTTAGCTTCTTTTCTTTCACTGGATGGACTCAACCGGCTATTAATCCGGGAAATATCAAGGGATGATCGAACAGACTTAACCTTTCGTGTTTTCTCAGCCCTACTCTCTGATTCCTGATCACTTATCAAATCTTGACTGTTTTCAGAAGCTCGAGGTGAAGCATTTCCCGAGTGCTCTTCAATTTGGAAAGGCATACACTCGAGCTCCTCGCTATTGTGTTGACATCTGCTTACCAGTTTAGAGCTTTCATTAGTATCAGTTATGAACGCATTAGCACAGTCCTCCAGCCCAGAAACTAAAGTGTTGGGTGCAGAATCCGTAACCTCAACCGGGATATCAAACACAGAAGATAGATCTAATGATGAGGAATGTGATGGAAGGTCAGGAATTTCTCCTTGTCTGTTCTCTGATGCTGATTGTGATCTCTCGTGGCCATTCCCTTTGGAATTTTTGTTAATTCTCTCATGTTCTTCCTGCAAAAATAGATCACACTATTTAGAAACATTTCATCCACATGACTTATCAAAAAAAAATAAAAAAATGAATCGAGATATTGGCATCTTACCTCTTCAGTTCGCACAGAAAAACCACCATTAGACTCTAGAGTTGATGACGAAACCGTCAAAGAGGAGTGGGAGGAAATGTCATCGTCTGTGATGGAAGCAATCTCAGCTTCCTTGTAGTATTCCTCATTCATTAAGGCAGAAACAGATTCACCACCATTCTTAGCTTCATCCTTGGAGCTGTTCCGAGATGAAGAACTGGCCCGGCGCCTATCAATCGGTTGGATAGTGAGGTACAGAACAGGCTGAGTCGTGTTCCGGTAGCTTCTTTTACTGTTAACTGGAGCAGTTAAGCTCAGACTGTCTTTCAGAATACCATAATCGGCCAGATCAATTGTTGCAGTAGACAAAAGCTGATGAGCTTTCTCTCTTCGAGGCTCGTATAAGTTGAGCTCTAAGACGTTCTTGAAGAAAACATCAGCGCTCTTGTTCCGAGCAGAGGCATCTTTGAACAAGGTAACAGGAAGCTTAAAAGATTGGTTGAATTCGATTTTGCCTTCGCCAATGACAGATCCAAGAGAAGGAGCAACTGCGTTTGTGGTACCAGAATTGCGGTCACCATTCTCCCACTGTAAGACAACAGAGCGGAGTGATCTAAGGGACTGGGAGGGTGGCCAAGGCTTGATGTCATGAATGTGGATCAAGTAATCGACTTGTATTGATGAACCTCTTCTGTGCTTCGAGCTTAACCCCAAAACCATCTTGTTCTGAATTAGTAAGTACCTTCATAAACGACCATAAAAAGCAAACCTTTAACAAACAGTCTGAACCAGCGAAGCCGTTAGGAGAATGCATGATGAGCCTAGTAAACCCATGAACAAATATGTTACATGTGAGTAAAATATTCTGCTAATTTGGTCTTCCATAGACATTATTGAATCAAGAATTCAAAATCCAGGGAAAATAAATAAATCAAAGCTCATTCCCAGAGATATTTAAGCCGAGACTTGGTCGGTTTTTGCATCTTGTACATCAGATCCAATCAAATTAAAGAAAACCCAACAGATATTATAGCAAAAAGGAGTGAGAGATTTCAAGTAAATGCAGCAAAGGACAACACTAAGAACTCGTAAAAAGTAATCTGAGAGAATACCCAACAACAAGGGCTGCTGCAGAATGATGAAAATGTGAATGCTTATGTTTCGATTCTTCTTGTTCTGCTTCTTTATTTCCCTGTTTCCCTGAGAGACAATGTTTTTGGTATCTTCTTGTGTGCGTTTTGGTTATTCATCAGAGGATGTGAGCCACTGACAGAGAGAATGAAGAATCTATACAATAAGAGAAAATAGAGAATTATATTTTTCTAACCCCTGAAAATGACAAAAGGAAAAAAAACAAAAAAATCAGAGCTTTGATCATCGTGCGATGACCAAAACGACGACATCTTGTTTTTATTTTATTCAAAAGTTTTTAAGTAACGACACGCTTTACTCGCGCGTGGTCACAAATTTTCTCAGATCGCGTTAAACTGTTAGATTCAGGGCAAAGATTGGATACGATTAGGTCTTAAATTGTTTTGTTATAANNNACATATACATTATATCCTTTTGCCGACAAACTATACATCTTAATATACGCATATTTATTTATACTGCGAAAATGCATAATTAAAATACGATCAATTTAATATAATGATTTTTGTGGTAGGTGAGGACGGTTTCTATTCATTTGGTAATCATTGAATTCTTCTTTGCAATTACAAAAAATAACATAAAAAATGTGTGTGTAACATATTGAATTCTTCTTATTAGGATGTAAATTGTTGGTAAAAGAATTGACTTGTCTCCTAACTACCTTAACTTTATTTTTAAGTTTGGTAAGTTCTCATAAGACTTTAACTACTCATAAGACTTTAACTACTAATTGTTTTTTTGTTAATTATAATATGGTTGTAATAGTTTATGTATAATAACAAATTCATTTGTAAGTTTTTTGATGTCATTTTTTGTCTAACTTTATAGTTCATTAAGTCAGATTAGAGATCATCAAAGGTGAAACAATGTTTACATAATTTACATTAA
>OVAO01000470.1:0-21030 GCA_900406285.1 Biscutella auriculata | reverse complement strand
TTATGATGATTCAATGTTCTTTTCTGTTTTTTCTGATATACAATCATTAAATATATGGTGTAAGATCAAAACAACAATTAAAAAAAAAATAAACTGGCACTCAATGTTGTAAACTCCAATATTGCTATGGAGTTTCATGGAACTTATCCTTAAATGTTAATGAATATGGTGAAATAATAATCAAAATCGCAATTTTGTGAATTTGTTTCTATGGGTCAATGTATTCTATAACATTAACATCAACTAATGTTTGTCCTACTACCAAACATTATTATGTAAGCCGGTTCTACTAGAATTCAAATCGTTTCTCAGTTAGAACGTACACGAAGTTGCATACATGTTTTCGGACCGATACAAGTACGAGCACTAGATAGAGAAGATGCAAACCAAGGATGGTATCATCGACCTTACATTCGAGGAAGAACATAACCTTAAATAAAATTGCAATTGGGTTCTACTAGTATTACCAGATCTACAGGAACGGTGCTTCTAGTCCTCTAGGTTCTACTCTAACTTATTTATGGTGCATAGACGGACATAACCTTAAATAAAATTGCAATATTGTTCTACTGGTATTACCGGATCTACTATGAGTGCCAAATATCAAAGATTGTTTCTTTTATGATGATACAATGTTCTTTTGTGTTTTTTCTGATATAAAATCATTAAATGTATGGTGTAAGATCAAAACAAAAAAAAATTAAAAAAAATTGGTACTCAATGTTGTAAACTCCAATATTGCTATGGAGTTCCATGAAACTTATCCTTAAATGTTCGTGAATATGGTGAAATAATCATAAAAATTGCAATTTTGTGAATTTCTTTCCATGTATCAATGTATTTTATAGCAATAACATCAACTAATGGTTGTCCTACTACCAAACATCATTATGTAAGTCGGTTCTACAAGATTTAGTAGAAAACCTTGTTTATCCTACTATGGGTAAAAAAAGTTCTACCAAATCTTAGTTCTACTATGAAGAAAATTTACAGTGAAGTCTAACCAACAATACCAGTAGGACCTAAATTGTAGACCCGAAAATATGACTAGTAGGACCTACATTGTAGTCCAACTTGGTATGTTGGTTGATCACACCGGTCTGTCAGTCCAACTTGGTATGACTAGTAGGACCTAAATTGTAGACCAACCTGGTTTGTTGGTTGATCAAATCGGTCAGTCAGTCCAAATTGGTATGTCCTGCTATGTGTAAATTGGTTCTATTAAATTCTAGGTTCGACTAGTCCAACTATATGTATAATAAAATCGATAGTACCAAATATCCAGTATAACCAATATTATTTATCAAAAAAACAAGTAGAACCAATTTTACTTGTACAATAAATCGAGTAGAACCAATATTACACTACCAATAAATCCAGTATAACTAATATTACTTATCCAATAAATCCAGGAGGACCAATAACTTGTATAATAAATCCAGTAGGACCAATATTACTTGTACTAAATCCAGTAGGACTAATATTACCTATCCAATAAATCCAGTATGATCAATATTACTTGTATAATAAATTCAGTAGAACCANTCCAATAAATCAAGTAGAACCAATACAGCATAACCAATATTGCAAGAAGAACCATTATTACAAGAACCATTATTACCAATTTAAAAAATCCATTATTACAAGAACCAATATTACCAATGCATCATAACCAGTGGTTCAACTAGTGCTAATAGTTCGATTACATACCTTTGTTGTCCCGAGAGCCTCGTAGATAGCCTTGGTGCAATATCTACTTATCAAGGCTCGTTCGATGGAATATCTTCCTCTTCNTCTTGAAATTATAAAATATTAATTTTCTTGTTTTAGCATCAATACGACGTTTAAGTCTTACTTATTGCTCACATTTTATCAAATCAAATAATCTTATGTAAAAAATCCAAACCTTATACGAAAAATATCAGCCTCAACCTTAATTAAAAATAGAAATACTTGAACGTATCATATAGATGAGGTATTTTAGATTCAGGTAAATCCTGAATCGACTCCGAGACGAAGGAATACGATATTCACAACTAAGTCTAAATATTCAAAATTTGAATATTTATTATATTTTTCAAATGTTTAATTGATTTTTAATTTGTAATATTAATTTTAAAAATATTCAATATATGTTTCGGGTACCCGAACTCGTATTAAAAAAATCAAACATATCATTTTTACCTCATCCAAAAATTTATAACTCGAATAAATCCAAACTAAACCTTATAAAAAAACCAAATATATCGTTTTTACCTCATCCAAAAGAATACCCGATCCCCCTTCCTAACTACACATATTTATCTCACTTACACATTTTGAACAGTACTTTAAATATTTATGTGGAATGTTTACAAAGTGAACCTGTAGCAGAGTGGTTAGACATAAGTTAAGTATGCAGAAGGTCTTTGGTTTGATCCTGACTTATTTATCTTCTTACTTTTTTTTGCTTTTTAATAAAAATCCGAATTTAATCGAATATCTAGTATCCGACCCGTTTAACACTGGTTGGATCAATAAATACCAGAACTTTTAAAGGACTTTTGGTCTTTTCATTAGTTTTGGAATTAAATAATAAACTCAAAAGAAAATATTAATTAGAAGGATGTAATACAGCAAAATTTGAGAAGCTGAAATGTAATATAGCAATTGACCCTTTTTGGTTGTTGAGGCTGCGGCGTATCAACCAATCCTACCGCCGTCGTCAAGCTTCGACTCTTCCGCGGTGGCCCCATTCTCATCGATGTTGGTTTTCTTTTCTTCGACTCTTATTTCTAGCCATTCAATCCCATTTAATCTCGGTACAAAGCTTCTCCTGAAAAATTGATTAAAGTTTGTTATTCTTTCATGCAGTTTTTTTGGTTTTCCTATTATGAGAAAAGAATTTCTAGCTTCGATCTGCTTCCTCCGCTACTCATCACCGGTGAGCGAGATGGTGAGTCAAGGTCATGCAATTATTGTGTATCGTGGTGATGGACGTTTTGGCCTCGTCGTTAGTACATACAATGCGGTATAACATTTTACATAGAAATGCTTTCTTCTTTATGACTAACGAGTTTTTGCATAAATCTTCACCTTGAATGTTGTCATGTTTATGTAGGACCCACAAGACCCACAAGAGGAGCAGCAGCAGCGATTGCTCTGTTCATAGGACATGATCGTAAAATCGAAGCTGCAATTAGAAAGCTTAATGTTTCTTACATAAGTTACATGGAAATTCTTTACTATTGTGGTTTCTATTCTGGTTTTTATTTCCTCTGTCTGGCTGATTTTGTTGATACGAGTCCTCCTACAATTTTGGTTCTTCTGTTTTGCTATATAGGTTTTTAATGGAATAATCAATAATCTGGTAAATTTCCTAAAGATACTATCTGATTGATCTAGATGGATTGTACATGATTGGGAGTTATTATTTTATCTTCTTCGCTATCTATTGGAGGTGGGATTTATGCATTCTTTTGATATTAGCTAATATATAATCTGGTTTGTTTTTGATGCTTTCTCTACAACAAGGAGCATCCCAACAGCAATATCTGCACATTTTTTTGTCATTCAGATTATTTGTATGCCTAATGTTGATGTTGAGTGATTTCACCATTGATCACATGTTCAATCTTTCTGTCAAAGGGAAAACAACAAGAAGTAAGCGATGGTGAGTCAGAGAACTCAGATGAAGCATATTGAGAATGCAACAAGCAGACAAGTGACTTTCTCTAAGAGAAGGAATAGTTTGTCGAAGAAATCCTTTCTCATTGTTTTGGATGTTGAAGTCTCTCTTAATCATCTTCTCTCCAAATCACAGAGGGAGAGGGAGAACGAGATTGATCTCATTGATCTCTTGGTTTATATATAGTTGTTTGTGGAATGACATCTCTTTGTTGTTTGCTTTGAGAGTGTTTTAAATGGAGTTTCTTGGTTTCTGCAACTTTATAGGGATTTTGTTATAGTAGAATCGTACATCAAAGTAATTTGAAAGATCACAATTTTGAATGTTATAGGGCTTCTCTTAAATTAGAATCGTACATCAATTATTTACTCTGTCTGGCTGATTTTCTTGATAAGAGTGGTTGATTATTTTATCAATGGATTTCCATGAAAAGCTTTGTCATGTGTCTTCATTTTAGGCATGGCTCAATTTGTGAGTCACTTTGCTGAACCTGGAGATCCACAATATGCTTCACCTAAGCCCGAAGTTCAACCACCTGTATGTTTTTCACTTCATCCAATCTCTCTGTTATGCCTATTTCCAATGGGTTCAAAATTACCACCGTATAATCTTATATGTTTGTTTTCAGACACAAAAAAGGTTGAGGATTCATAAATCATAACTGGAAAACAGAGTTCAAAAGGCTGGAGAGGATCTAAAGACATGTAATTCACGTTCTACCTATGTCGTAGCAGCATCGTCTTGCTCAAGTTTTCATACCAGGTAAGTCTTTCAACTTATGCAGCAGTTGAATCCTAACAAGCTGTTAGTTTCTCTTGATTTTCTTCAAAAGAAGTCTCAAAGGTTCTAAATTTTACGTACCATTTTTTCCTTTCTGACCAGAAATTGAGCTGTTTTTTAATTGCCATATTTTCCCTTCAACCTCTACCTTTTTTTAGTCTACTTAAAGCCAGTGTGCAATTTTCCCTCATAACCTGTTTAAACAAAGAATTGGTTGTAAAAACTATTTCGGTCAATATTGTGTGATTTCACAATCCTCTTGGTTGATACACAAACCTCTGTGGGCTTCTCTTATTGTTATCGACTTTTGTTGACATAGGGATAGTAAAAGATGATCACTTGTGCGGACGTTCAACACTTCTTCACAACGGAACTGAAATGGTGAAGGTTAGTCGTGATATTGATTACAATAATTAAAAGCTTAGTTTACGCATATCTAGCAAACATATCTTTCCCTGAAAGCTCAAATTTACACCAACCAATCAATCTTATCATCTACTAAATTCAATTTCTCCATACCAAATTCAAGGTGTTTAAAAAAAATCCCCCAAAAATACTGAATTCAGTTAGGCCATCAAATTGTTAAAATAATTATAATTTTTTCCCGCAATCCACAATTATATAAGTAAACTATATATTGACATATGTTTTAAAATCGCCTATAAAATTATAAAAAGCTTATTAATTAAGCTACAACCATATCTCATGCATCATTTCTTTAATGCCCCCTTAAAAATTAAATTAAAACAACCATTGAAGGGTTCAAAAAACATGGCCAACCTTTGGTATATCTTACGTAATTGTTCATTCTCCTACTTCTCTAACGCATGCTTCTACAACTTCGTTCTCTTTATTATCACTCTTATCATTCATTTGCTTTGAAGGCCACTCTCTGTGCTTAATTATGCTCATTATTCCTTCGCCTTTAAAATCCTTTCGTCTAGCCATTGTTTGCATTCATCACCCTCATATCACAACATCCACTCTTTCCTCATGGCATCTAACGTAATTCTCGCTACTCAACAGGTGTCGGATTTCAAAAGTCTCGAGAAAATGGAAGCTGGATTTTGCAACCAAGAACTTGTTGTTCGTCTCATTCATTTCTGGGAAGCCAGATATACACTTAAAAAATATATTTATTTTCATATAAGCACACCCAAGAAAAAAATGTGACAATATTAACTTCTTTATTCAAAATTATGTTACAGCTATTCGCAACAACATAATACCTTGCTATACCCATTTTGATCAATTACAAAGTGGTTATCCGACTTATTCTCTTATTGGTCGTTTAGTACGACTCTAGGAGACTCATAATATTACAAACAATGGTCAACTCATCGGCCTAACATTTATTTTTTTGGACAAAAATGTGAACTTCTAAAATCTTCTCGTATTATTTTATCAAACAATCATTGCAAAACTAATATTACATACCGACATTTATTAATTTCGTTTTATTCTCTTAAAGGGAGATTCTATCCATGGATTTATCCACAACTCGCGCATAAATCAATACAACAAAGTTTTGAAATCAATACACTAAAGAAGGGTATTTGTTTAAAAATAATTATTTAAATTTTGATGTAAAATATTTTAAATCTATATAATATTCGATTATTAAACTACATATCAATTTTAGACACTTTATTATCTAATGTTATATTTATTATACATAAAATTTTATAATTTAGTTTTGATTTTTTAATTTACCATCTTAATAATCTATTTTATCTTATTTATTATCCAACGTTCAACATGTAATAATTTTTTATATATATCTTATTATACGAAAAATACTTTCTATTTTTTTAGTATCAACTGATCTCTATTTTTACATAAATTTTTATTTAATAAATTTTAAATATTTCTTTGTATATTAGTTTTTGTTGTTCTAGTTTTTTTTTCATTTTCAATGATAAAAATTTATCAACTTTACAATTATATCATCCCGCAGTCAGCAACCATATATTGATATCAAAATATGTTTATATCCATAGGAAAAAATCAAAACTACGTTGTTTTGTAAAATATTAAATTAAGACAAAAGTGTGAGAAGAGAGAATTGAACTCATGACCTCTTCAATTACATAACCTATACCTTACCAAATGTGCCAATGAAATTCTTGTTAAATTCATATTATTTTATTTTATAATTATAATTATTTTAGAGAAGGGAGTGCCACATGTCATCACGGGAGAGCACCCCTTCTCTCATTATATATAAGATTATTCAAATACCAATAAATTGTTCATTTTATTATATTTTCGGTCAAAATAGGAAATTTATTGTGAATGTAGGTTTGTGGGATGATACCGCTTTAGAGTTTAAAAAAATCTATATGCATAAATACAAAGAAGTCACAATTATCCTTACGAGCATTAATCCAAAGCTTCTATACGGTGTATTTTCCAATATTTAATACCTGCAATTTCTTAAAGTGAATACTCTTATTAATGTTTATTTTCATTTAATTTAGGAAACCTTGAGTTGCATTCAACACCACCAACAAGAATTTTTATAGCTAATGAAGTATTATCGACCAAAGCATTCAAGAAAAAATGAACACCATTTATTAGGTGTTTATTTCAAAATTACAAAACATATTACTCTTCCATTTTCAATTAATGATTTCATATCATACTCTTTTTCCTTTTCTTCTCGTGATTGTTGTTGAGTATCTGTTTGGAGTCATTTATATATTTGAGATAATGTTGGGTTTTCAACCATCTACATTTATATATTTGAGTATTGTTGACAAAAAAGACATTACTAGACCCTTTTATATCATACCAAATTACATACATTCACAATAAAATATTATATATGTTAAAAGCTAATATCTCCCCTCATTTGTTACATATATACATATATAATTCACATGGAAACCTTAATTTGATCTTCCGTTGTTACATTTATATTAAATCAAAATATCACATTGGTTATTAAATATTGTAATCATCAAAATTATTTTAAAAAGATTACAACAAAATTATTCTATACAAACTCGCAGGTAATTATATAGAAATGGATTCGCCGAAGAAGATAGCTCATGAGATCGGAGGTTTGAAGAACGATGCTCTTCGCTTTGGTCTTCACGACGTTAAGAGTAATATTGATTCTTATCACCCTCTCGAATCAGCCTACGAATCTGTAAATAATCAAAGCGTAGAATTTAGCTTATAATTGCAGTTAGTGTGTTTGATTTACGACTTTCAAGTTGAACTAAAGTTGAGATTATACGGATCTTTTTATTTTAAATTAACATTAATTATATTTAAAAAAATAATAATAAATATATTTTTGTTTATGATTAGAAACAAAAAAATTTAGGATTGACGGATAAGTTATGGAGAAATATTGTTTGATTTAGAATATTCGTTTTTATTTATTGGTTGGTTGATATATCTATATGTTAATAATCTTGTAGATATATTATTTAACTTATTTTGTTAAGCTACAAATAAAATGATCCAATATATCTATATGAATGTTTAGTTTTTCATTTAATTAATTTTAAATATTATATACTGTTTTTATATTTTTAGATTTTAGAGTTTAAAAAAAATTCTATATAATCCAATATTTTTATTTTTAATCATATAAAAATATTAAATTTTTAGATTTTAATGTCAAAAATAAAATTTTAGAGTGTAACCCGTGCTTGAGATTTATGCAATATTTTATATGATTTAATTATATTAATTTTCAATATTGTGGATAAATAATGTTAGGATTTATATTAATTATTAAAATAAGGGCAATTTTTCAAAAGGATCATTTTTAACCTATGTGTGTGCAATTAGACATTTAATATTCATTTTTGTGTATCTAGGCTTTATTTTTAGTGTTAATCTAATTTTAGCCTTGAGTTAAACATGGATATGTTGTTAATTTTCGTCATTTTTAATCATTTTAAATAAGTAAACCAGAATTAACCATCATATCCGAAATTAAACCGAACCAACATTTTAATTTTTTTGGTTCAACTCAAAAATAACCGTTTGTCTTATTAGAGGTTAATTTTTTTCTTCTCAGTTATTCTTCTTCGAAGCGCCTCTTCACCTCCTCTATCCGAAACCTAGTTCATACTCGTCGAGTATCGTCTCCGCCAGACTTCCTTTTCGTCGTCGTACGTTCTCTCCACCATACTTCTCTCTGTCGAGCCTCCTCTACGTCGCGCGTCTTCTTAATCTAGATAGAGGTAAGTTTTCGAAATTAGAGTGATATCGATTCCGGGTTAGCAATTCCATTATTATGTTGATTTATTAGCATTATGCATGTGTTTCTGTTCGATTTCGATGATGATTTTTAAGGGTTTTGGATGTTTAAGGGTTTCGCAATATTTAATTATCTATTTCATTGGATTCACGACAAGTTTGCAACTTTATATGTTGTTTGATTTCTCGACATTCTCGATTCCGACATTCTCGATTCCGACATTCTCGAGAGTTGTTTACGTTTGTTTGATTGCTTAGCTTTATGCATGTAATTTTGTTCGATTCCGCCTGATGTTCTTTACAGAATCCAGAGAAGACGTATTGTGGATCCAGATTACGTGTTCTGGATCCAGATAAGACATCTTACACCATGATGTTTTGGATCCAGAACACGTCTTCCCGATCCAGAAGACGTCTTCTAGATCTAGAATATCATGGTGTAAGACGTCTTATATAGATCCAGAAGACGTGTTATGGATCCAAAACACATCTGCTATCAACGTTTTCTGGATCCAGAATACGTGTTCTAGATCTAGAAGAAGATAGCAGATGTGTTATGGATCCAGAACACGTCTTCTGGATCAGAACACGTCTTCTGGATCTAAAACAACTATGTTTAGATATGTTAACGTGTATCTCTTCACTTGTTTTGCATATATTTTCGACCATTCTGACAATTTTTTGTTAATTTTGTTGTAGGATGGAATCTGAGCTCCTGAAACTCATCTTCAGAGAAGGCAATTTACCTGAAGTTGTTCACATCAACAACACAAGCAAGACGTCGTTGTTGTCAAAGCTAAAAAGGTTCTTCCAAAGACTTACAAAGATGTTAAGGAGGACCCCATCAACGACAACGACTTAAAGTTTTCGGGTCGCCTTGTCCACAGTATGCTCTGCAAACAATTAGTATCTACGCGGATATGTGAGATGTGGTTCGTTTTTGGATGCATGCCTATGCGGTTTTCACTTCAAAAGTTTCATGCAATCACTGGTCTGGATTGTAAAGATGAACAAACGAAGATCAATACACCCGAATTAGATTCAGAAGATGGGTTTTAAAGTATATTTCTGAAGGAAAACAAAAATGTGAGTGTGAAGAAGATTTTAGGTCTTCTTGAAGAAGCTAAGAAGTGAAGTCTGTTGATAGGACCAGGTTGGTTTATATTTGTGTCATAGTCGGCTTTATAATGGCGAAAGACGAGAAGACTGATATCTCACACGACTACATCAAGCTAGCGATGGACCTTGATCAGCTTTGGTCGTACCCGTGGGGCCGCAAATCGTTCCAACACCTTTTGTTGTCTATTAGCAAGGCGAAGGAAAATCTCATAAACCCAAAAATCTATGTGCTTAGTGGATTCACATATGCATTTTATATATGTGTCATGGAAGTAGTCCCAAGTCTTGCAGCGATTGTAGGTGGGGAAAAGGTTGAAGCGAATCACGAACTGGACATGATTAACTAAAGCTACCTACGATCAGATAAATCAGCTTGATGATACTCTTGGAAAAATTGTAAGTTTTTTGTGTTTTGGTTATGATATTTTGAATTGTTTGAGTTCTGATGTGTTATGTTGTTGCAGGATATAGTTCATACATATTGTGAAACCCTAACCCGAATTTCCTTATTTCAAATTACTTAGTTGATTTTCCAGTTCTAGTTTTATTTCCATACTTAATTAAATTTCATGCAATAAATCTGAAAACCTCATTTATTCAATATGGATAACTAAAAGCAACAAGGTTCAAGTAATATAAGGTTCGCTAAACAACAAACTAATAAACGAAATTACTTGACCTAGCTAACCAGGTAAATCCATCCCATCCTCTGATCCTCGCCTAACTCCTCGCGGCCGCTACAAGCATCACTGTCTAGCATCTGAACCTGAACAATCTGCAATCACAAAGAAGGCAGTTCAGCAACACAAAGTTGCCTAGTGAATTTGGTCGTCCTGACCCACCCAAACCGCGCAACTATGAGGGAAACATAATGGGTAACACTAAAGAACAATCGGTCTGCGGCCGCACCACGTTCCGAAAACTCGTCTAGCCTATAGTAGAACACCCTAATCGGTGATAAGTAGTTATTTTCCCTCACACTATTGATTAATGGAGAGTAAAGACTACTAATCAATGCAGTATAATGGGTTGTTAACCCGGGGTTTTATCGATCCAAAACCAGGAGTGATTACTCACTAATTCTATAGAGAGATCACTAAGTTTTGGTTAAATATATGGAATTGTCTGTCACTAACAAGAACCATACTATAAGGATAAGAGATAATCTACTAATTGCAATAACAAGTCAAGAATTCAAAGATTATAAAGATGGAAACTAGGCAATTCGAATGGCAATAGACTTCGGGTGATGTTGGCATTGATCAAGCTACTCATTTATATCAAAAGAATGCTAATCCTTAGTCTATGATCTATCTAGAATAGACTAACCCAATCCCTTGGTGAAAGCCCCTTTACTAATTGCAAGAGTGAACAATCCCTTGACTAAACTCACAATTAGCAAGCAATAAACACTAACCCATACAACTACTAAACAACCATAGCACAATCCCTTGGTTAGGCCTCATTTAACACATGTCTAACTCATTCAAGCATTTTCAAAAACACCTTCCGGGTGTGAAGCTACCTATCATCATGATCAAGTTAGCTACTCCTAATCAAGCATTAAGTTCCTTAAACATGTGAAGATCAATAATATCCAAGCCATAAGCAACTCAATCTCAACCCACAATCACCCTAATCTACCATTCCATTCACCTAATAGGAAACTACTCACTAATATCCATAGCAAACACAAACATAGAGAATATGAAACTAAACATGATTAAAAAAGGGGATTAAGAAGAAGATTAAACAAAATAAACAAGTTCTTACTAAGAAGTCTCAAGATTCAACAATAAGATTCAAAAAACAAAGAAAGAACTAGAGAGTAAAAGATATCTCTTTACAAGGGTTTTTTTGGAAGCTATTTATAGTTTCTCCAAGAATAGAAAGGTTGCCCTACAAAGCTGCTTTACTGGATCAACTGGACCGGTCAAGCCTGACCGGTCCACACACCGTTCTGCATCTTCAGGAAACTGGACCGGCCAAGGCTGACCGGTCCACACACCGTTCTGCGTCTTCAGGAAACTGGACCGGCCAAGGCTGACCGGTCCACACCCCGGTATGAGCCTCGGGGAATCTGGAACGGGGTGAGGAAGGTCGATCCTTCGAATACGGATAGAGGAACGGGCAAGGTACCGGTCCATCTGACCGGTATGGCTCTACGAGAAGAATGGGTTGGACATGGCTTAAGAGTGGACCGGTCAAGGCTGACCGGTCTGAGACATGCGAAAGTGGACCGGTCTGGGTACCGGTCCAGTTGACCGGTACACTTCTCTGAAAATAGAGCATAAGCTCCCAAATGCTCCAAAGTGCTCCAATTGACTCCATACTCGCCGAAGTAGGTTTCCACACCTGAAATAAGAAATAGATATGCAATGCAACCTAAAAGACTCTAAATGCATCCTAAACTAGTAATAAACGAATGAAATCTAATCTAAAAACCGACTAAAAATGAGGTATATCATCTAGCCTATAGTAGAACACCCTAATCGGGATTAGACAGCCACAAATGCCCAGAACACCCTATCCGGGATCAAACAGCCACAAAGGCCCAAGAACACCCTTTCCGGGATCAGAAAGCCACAAAGGCCCAAAGAACACCCTTTCCGGGATCAGAAAGCCACAAAGACCCAGGACACCGATCATACACCTGACTGGATTAAAACAAGCAATCATATATCTAACCAACACCATATTGGTCCGAACCCACAAAGTGTATGGACCGGGTCACGCAGATTAAGCAAGGGATCTCAAACTCACCTTGAAACTCGGTTCGCTGAGCACTCGGTGGAACCCAGACTAATCTGACTAAACTGACTAACTCAGACCTGACTCAACTGACTTGCTGAACTCGCTGACTCACTCAGCTAACTCGGACTCCGATCTAACTCGGCGGCGGCAGAGGTTCTCCGGTGGTGGCTCTCGACGGCGGCGGCTCTCTCTCTCTGATTTGCTCTGAATCTCTCTGAGTTATGAATGAGAAATCTGAGGGAAGGGGTCTCTCTTATATAGGGAGCCAAGNCAACCGCTTCCAATATTGCCTCAAATTCGAATTCAAACTCGAACTGATCTAGAGAATATTCTCTTTATGGAAGCTTCTGTGCGTCCAAGCTTATCCACTCGCCCAAAACCCTAGCAACTGAACTGAATCCTTAAATCTCGGACTAAACCACTTATCCCACAAAATCTGACTTAACCGAAGAAATTGATATATCCGCTCAGACCAGTCGGTTTGATCCATGCACCAAGTCGATCTAGTCAGCAAGGACCAACTCCGAAAATCTAGCGCTATCTGCCTTATTGGAACTTTCCCAAGATAGAAACTTCCTGAATCGAACATTCCCGACTGTCTGGCTCGATCCTCGTACTTAACAATTCCCCTCCAAATCGTCTAAGTTTCGACTAGCACTTGACTGATTCCATTAATCCATCCAACACTTGGTGAAAATTATCACTTCCTTGCGAGCACGACCTCAATCGATTTCCTCGATAACCCAATTCAATCTCGGTCCGGTCAGCTTATCGGGACGCGGGTGTTACACATATCTTCCTGCAGAAGTTTGTGAAAGTATTGAGTTCCTGTGGGACAATGAGGTGCAGGATACTTTTATCGACAGACTTAAGCAGTGTCTTATTGATGAAACTGATTTCCGCGTCCAGGACTGGGGTAGTGATGATCCTTTACCGAGTCAAGCAGGTGTGGACATCGCGGCTGAGAACGAAGAGGAATTATCAGCTGACAATGATCTCGTGGAGGAAAGCAATGTACCAGACAAGAGGAGACATCATGGAGATCAGAAAAGCAAAAGGGAATTGTTGTCCCAACGATTACCGAGAGACCAAGGAAGCAGCTTGAACGACGATATGAAAACATTCCTGAATGGATTGTTTGAGTTTCATTTTGGTAAACTAGAGACACGGCTGGATAAGCATGAAGAGGGAATGTCAAAGGTGGAAGACACTATCTCACAGCTTACAGGCGCAGTATCGGCTTCAAGGAAAGAAACAAACGACATTGTCTCTCCCTCTTGTTCGGTATGTATAAAAGGAAAAAAATAACACTCTTCCATTTTCTGTTGTATGGGTTTGTATCAACCCTTTTAATTGTCGTGTAACATTTTTAATTGGGTTTGTAACAATTTTAATTGTCGAGTAAAACATGTAATTCTGTAATTGTGCGGCAGAATGATCATGTATCATGTAATGTACTCGTGTTATCGTATGCAATAATCATGTAATATGCTTTTTAGTTTGAGTAAAATAGAACTACGTTTTGTGAATTTACAGGGAAATGAAGACAATTCCAAAGATGAGGATATTCAAAACACTAATGTACCTCCATTGCAACCCTCTTTGATGGTATGTTTCTCGTCTCATTTTGTATTGGAAATCTGGATTAAAATACATGTTGTAGATCTCGCATTTGTACTTGTTGAGAATATTTCTGAAATCTTTCAGGTCATTGACTTGGAAGACCCTATGACAGACCTTATGGATGAAATACACAAGGATTCGTATATGGAACCCCCTCGTCCGGTATGTTTTCTAATGTATGAACGTATTCTACATATTGAATCTGCATCCAGATACGTGTTATGGATCAGGAATATGTGTTCTGGATCCGTGTTTTGGATTTATGTTGATTGGCTGGTGTGGAACATTTCCAGGGCACTGCTAACTTTGAAGTCCCTAGTACGACTGAAATACCCAAGGATTATTGTATGTAACCTCCACATCCTCCTACGGTATGTTTTCTATTGTATGAGTGTCTTGTAGATATAGAATATGGATCCAGAATACGTGTTCTGGATTTATGTTGATTTGGTTTTGTGGAACATTTTCAGGTCACTACTAACATGAAAGCCCCTATTCCGGATAAAATTCCCAAGGATTCTCGTACGGAACCTCCTCCAATTTGTTTTATATTGTATGAATGTCTTTTATTTAGGGAATATGGATCCAGAATACGTGTTCTAGATATATGATTGATTGCTTGTTGAATTTTCAGAGGAATGAGGAGGATAACTTGGACGACCTATTCAGCACTAGTCAGAGTAATGACTTCTACAAGAATATATCTACACAAGATTATCTTCAAAAACAGTTGAGTTCCTCTCACAAGACACGGTAGTTGTTGGGTTTGACCTTATTTCCTCACAATACGCGGAAGAGAAAGATGATTGCTCTACTCCAATAAGCAATAAAGTTGAAGCCTTTTTGGATCTGGATGACAGTAAGAGTCTAGAACTACAACATCTCAACAACCGGCGTAGGGGTATTTCACCGCTGCCATCAATAGAAACGCCAAGGAAGCCAACAAAGTTGGATGTCTTAACCAAGTTTACGGATGAGGCATTTAACAGAATGTTCGACTGGTCTATAAGAGAAGAGTAAGTTTACTTGCAACAATTTTATCAACTGTCAACTCTATGTTAAACTTGTTTTGTGATGAAAAGTTTCTAGATTCAGATCTTTACCTCTAAGTTCATGCCTCGTGAAACGGACATTGATTAATCGCATCATGTCACATACCGAATGGTTTACAAATAATGTAGGTTTTACTTTATCAATATAAATGACACTGACTCATACAAGATTTAATCGTCTTATCTTCATGTCTATAAAATATGGATGCTATGATGTATATATTCAGGGAAAATACAAATCTTGGTTGATGGGATCATCTACGGCCTAGATTCCTGAATTGTATGTTCGACCTGAGACTTAAAGCTGACTACAAGAAGTACCTTTAAGTCGTGAACAAAAAAGACTACACCTGGGACATTTTTCTACAATACTACATGATGGGTCATATGCCTTCCCACGGAAGGAATGATAAGATGTGGGTGATGGATATTTCTTGGATTTACACGTCGGTACACGTCAACGACAATCACTAGATCGGAGTCGGCATTCACTTTCTCGATCGACTCATTGAGGTGTTCGACTGTCAGCCAGAAAAGGAAGAGTAAGGGTAAAAATGAACCTAAATACATGGATCTATTTAAAGTCGGTCATCATTACCAACATCAGTCGGTAAATCACTGTCAGTAACTTCGTAAATGTGCAAGTGGTTGATGTCAAAGATGGCCTAAACAAGTCTTGCAATAATTGTAGAGCATACGCACTCAAGTTCATTGAGTGTCATGTGAAAGGATTGTAATACAATCTTATAGATGACGATAACCTCAAGGGCACGAGTCAGAAAATAAAACGATTGCTATCTACAAAGCTGCCATAAATCCAGATTTACAGAACCAAACACGTGATCATGTAGCTACTGTTTTTCACGATCCAGATGTAGTTGACCTCCACTGATTTTATATTGTAATTAGATATAGGTTTGTTTTAATTTCTGTTGTGTTACCATGTTATGTTGTACATATAGGTTTGTTCTGATTTATGTTGTCAACTATATGAATTCTTGAATTCAAGCGTGTTATTATGTTCATAATAGGCCAGAAAATTACAGTCATATCAAAATTCGGTTCAGAACTTGTAATTTGGATCACGAACACAACGGTTACTTTTGTTATGATTACTATAATCCGGATCAGAACACATCATTTGGATCCCAAATCCGTCGGTTAATTCTATTATACTATAATCTGCGTCCAGAATTTGTCTGTTAACAAGTTAGATCAGTTACCCAGATCTGGATCAGAATACGTAATCTGGATCCAGATCTGGTTCAGACGATTTAATCTGGATCCAGAATTTGTCTATTAACAAGTTTAGATCAGTGAACATGTTCTGGTTTTAGTCAAAATAAAAAGTAGATAACTATTTATAACTCTATTCAATACATTTATCGATCATCTTTCAATAATTTAAGAAAAGTCGAATTTGACGATGACACAAACAAATATCACAACAGACCGAAGAAGACATATTTTCTCCATAAGGCTCCTAACCATAATCCTTCACTGATAACATATGCGTTTGGCCATCGCAGTTTCACCTCTTACGGACGTACTTTCTTTGTAGTTTTCTCATCATTGGTTGGCCGATCCAAAATACAAATTCTTTGGTATCCTTAATCTTATTCGTATGTAACATTGAAGGTTTTGTAAAAGAAGACAAAAGTTTGAAGCCATTTTGTTTTGTCTTGCCACCTAGAGCTATAAGGATCAACCCGTAAACATATTGTGCTTATTGGTTTCCCTTGGTTGCAGCTTTAGCTCTTTGTTGTAGTCTTTGATATTACTTTCGTTCATTGCTACTACGGTGAAAGTAGTTGACGAGTCCTTTATGGTACAACGCTTCAGGGTTTCCATTCTTGCGAAATCTCTTTAAAATTTTGGATAATTTTCTCAACTTTNTCCGCAACACGCAAAGAGATATCAACAAGAATATCGTCTGGTAAATAATTAAGAGACATTATTGAAAGACAAACGATGTTTGAGTTTTAGAGTTTTGTGTTACACCATTAATCGACAATGTCATGTACTTATATAGGATAGAAAGATTCGTGCATATTCAAAAGACTATGAAACTCGTGCCTGTTCAAGGTCATGCCTACTCGTAACATGCATACAGTCTTTGACATATTTCTGTTCAGAACACGTAATCTGGATCATAAAACATATTTTGGATCCAGAACATGTCTCTGAATCAGAACACGTATGTTGGATCCAAAACACGTGTTCTGGATCGCAACACGTGTTCTGATCCAAAAGATGTGTTCTGATCTGCGCAACATACACAGAGAGATGTGGTATTTTAGTCTGTTAAAACCAAAACTAAAACTTAAAACATTGATCCAGAAGACGAAAGACAAAGATCAAAACACGGAAAACATGATCCAAATGATCCAAATACGAAAAAAGACCTAAAAATGAAACAATGAAACATGATCTAGATTGGAATATCACATGTAACTCTATTATGGCCTTCATTACCACATGATCTTCTATGCCTCCTAAACTGTTTAGAACCCTGAGATGACTGAGTTAACTGTATCTTAACTTCAACGAATTCGTATCTTCTTTTTCGTCGTCTGTCAGACCCTCTTCTTGTTCGAGGTGGTAAGACTTCAACTCTTCAGTCGATGGATTAACCCACTCATTTTCAGGAATCGCAATAGGATTAATGTTTTCTTCGTAAGCAGCTCTCCATGCGCTTGTGTGATAAACCTCATCAGTTATTGTGTACAGCTCCACGCCTACGACGAACGCGCATTTGATTGCGTGTTTACATGGAAATTTGTCCAGATCAAATTTCATGCAAGAGCATGTTCTCCTTTCCAGATCGACAACATAGACATATGCATCACCCTTGACCTCAAACCTGCTCGTGGTAGACGGGAAAGCAATAAGTGATTTAGCGCTTTCTCTCCTTTTAGCTATCTTATCCTCAACGTCAGTTTTCAATGGAGCAGAGTGTTTTGCACTCAATGTTCGACGTTCAAAAAACCAATGCGTGAGCATTTCTCTTATGCTCTCCAACAGAGGAATCAACGGGTACTCTCTAGGTGTACGCAGAGCTGAATTTATCGACCCAGACGGAAAATGAGCCCGACTCCATTTTTTCACATCAACATCCTCTAGATATTTTCCAACTAATGTGGTGGTACTGCAAATTCGACTAATAGCATCCTCGAACTCAGCAATCTTGTAAGCTTTCGAAGCTTTCGCAACCAACGCGGCTATGCCCTTCGCTTTGAAATATGTCACGATATTAATCAACAAGTGGTGGATACAAATCCCATGATTGGTAGATGGATAAACTTTAGCAACTGCCTTGAGGATGGCGGGATGTTTATCTGAAATGAAAACTAAACTCCGGTCATCAACAATAACTGCTTGTAATTGCGTGAAAAACCACTCCCAAGAACGATCGTTTTCAGTTTCTACAATCACAAAAGCTATTGGATACAAGCTTGAGTTCTCATCTAAGGCAGTTGCAACAAGTAGAAACCGTTGTATTTGCTCTTCAAAAACGTTCCATCAACAACAATTACCTTCTGAACGGCCTTATAGAACTCTCTAACAGACTGATCAAACGAGAGAAACAGATATTTGAACTTACCTTAATCATCTGTTTTATACTTTGTATAAGTCCCAGGATTCGCCAGTTCTAGCATATGTAAATAGCTCGGTATCTTACTGAAACTTTTCTCTGGAATTCCTCTAACAGCATTGACAGCATGCTCGCAAGACTCCCATGCGTAAGAGTAAGAGAGCTCGGCTCCATGTTATGTCCGCATGAAATTAATGATTTCATTTGGCTTGAGACCATCATTCACACCCTCATACTTTGTCCTGAGTAGATTACCAACTATTTTTGTTGAAGGCTTCCTAAAGAACTTGGTTTTCTTCGATGGAGCACATGTATGCTCAGCAACGTATTTGTTGATGCGGAAATATGTTGATCCATCCAAACGCTTAGTTCGAATTCTCCAATTGCACGAAATGACTTTGCAGCGTAGACACCAAAATCTCTTGTTCGATTTTGTGACCCTATAACCAAAGTTATACTTCATAGCACATAGCTCTAGAGTCGTCTGCATATCTCTCTTGTCCTTGAAATGTTGATTTTCTTGTATTCTACAACAAGTGAATTATCCATCAGAGTTTCGGGCACAAATTCATCATCATCCTCTAATCCATCACCAACATTGCACTATGTATCTACTAAACAACTTTCATAGTTTAAACTCTTTGGCACACATACTTTCAGCGATTCTGGACTACTACTATAATTGTCATCTTCATCGTTTGAAAATTCTGGTTCCTCGTTCAGATCAAGCATCTACTTCAGAGGATTAGCTTATAGGGCCTTAAAATTAAATCTCTTCACTCGAAAAACCCAACTTTTAGGAAGAAGTTCCCATTCTAATAACTGGAGTTTAGTATAGTAAGAGTAGGAAGATAGGCTTAACGATGGATAACATTCCCCGGCATTGGCTAGAAAGATAGGAATGATATACCCTGGTATGTTCCCTCGAACTTCTTTGCCCTAAAATCTNCAGGGGAAAATAAAAAAGTTGTGTACATGGTTCACAGGGGAGAGATTGGGCATGGGAAGCACCTAACTTTCTTTGTGGGTCACGAGAAAGGTCATCTAGCAGAGCGTTAGGAGGTAAATACGTAGGTGGCTATCAGCCGACTGGCATGTCCCTAGTTCACCGAGGGGGGGGATTCCTTTGGTTAGTGGGAGGCAAGGGCATCCCGGGATGGAGTAGCTCGCGCCGATAGATCGTGGGATACTATTCAACTATAGTTGTTCACACTGTTCTATTCCCCAGGTCATAAGGGATGAGTTTCAGGGTTGTTTTCGGTATCCTGATCACTGGGAGCTACACCAATATTTTCCCTGTATTTAAATGTGACACACACTTGAGTAGGAACATCATGTTTACAGGACGAAAGTAAGTACTGAACTTGTCGATCGTTCGTGACAATCATCGGAGTATATTCAGCTGCACCAACCCAATCTGATGGAAGGTAGCTCATTTCTACATCAAACCTACTTTGATCCATACCATAGTCTTCTGAAACCATCGTTCTGATATCTTCAAGAGTGTTACCCGAATCCAAATGAAGTCCTCTAGCACACTTTGTGTTATCAATAACAAATTTCCATTTACTATTTCGCTTGGACCACACACCACATACCACATAGAACTAGCCTTGTTTCATCTGTAGTGTACATAACAATCAGAACTTATTAGTCAAGAGAAAAATAGCCTCTACCAAACAATTATACCTACATACAAGAAATATAACACGTGTTCTGGATCCAGAACACGTAATCTGGATTCGGAACACGTGTTCTGGATGTACTTTGAATCTAGAAGAAGTTCGAGGTATTTAACAAAGCAAGCCAGAACACGTGTTCTGGATCTAGAACACGTTTTCTGGATGTATTCTGAATCCTGAAGAAGTTATAGGTATTTAACAAAGCAAGCCAGAATGCGTAATCTGGATCCAGAACACGTGTTTTGGCTTGCTTTGTTAAATACCTATAACTTCTTCTAGATCCAGAGTACATCCAGAATACATGTTCTGTTTCTTGTTCGAATTCACGTAACTGGAGACGTAGGTTATCTGGATTCGAAGTATAGCAAACATACCTCGGAGTTCTTGCGTAAATGGAGTTGAATTCACGTGGTTTATATTTGAATTCTATCGAGTTTCTTGTTAGTTGGTTCCAAAGATGAGTTGATCGTGAATGAACATAGCAAATCAAAGTAAAGAACATAAACTGAAAGCAGTTGATCGTGCAGACGAAGGAGA
>OVAO01000469.1:0-20424 GCA_900406285.1 Biscutella auriculata | reverse complement strand
CAACAACAACAACAAACATATACATGTGTTCACATCTTCCAAAACTCAGTGTTCACCACTTAAAACGAAACAATGTATACTATATTTACTCTGTCAAGCTTGTTTGTGAGGTTTGTTGTTTCCGCATTCTGATTAGCTAGCTCATCCCGTAGTCGACTGTGATTAAATTAGATGTAGAACAAAATATATTACCAAATTATCTTGAGCAAAGTTATCGAATCTCAAGCCTCTATTTCTAAATGTAACAGAGAAGAGTAATAATGCGAACAAAAAATGTTAAGAGTTTTCTAATCTTACCCTCTTTCAAGATTCAAATCCAAGCGTTGTCCAGCTGTGACTTTATCAATTTCATACCTGTGTTCAACTGAGATGTCTTAGTTTCAGATTGGTTAAAAGCATAATCACAAGGCATATAGTATGGTCACACAAAACCTTAGCTCCGTTCGCATCTTCTCTATATCGCCTCTTAATTTTTCTGTCTCCCGTTGCAAAACAGTAAAATGATGTTCCTTGACAAAGAAAGAATGAAGAGAATTAGAGTTTTTAAATCTTATTGGTTTATCCATGGAGGCAACAGACAATGTTATAATGCATAAAATGTTTACCATTGGAAAAATTGCAATAAGACGTAGCACAATCAACACACTTCATTGGTTTTTCTAGCTAAAAGTGCATGAAAACTCTCCAACTCATAAACAGTTGCAATGGAAAGAGTTGGAAAACAAAAACTAAGCAGGCCTCTTCCTACATAAATAAATACTCAGAGAAAAAACACAACTTTTCAAGTGTTATATTACAAAACTTCCATACAACATCACTCAAAGAGTACTTCAGATATTCTACCTTCAAAGTAACACAACTTCTCAGCCTAATTCAGAATGAGAAGAAAAGTATTCCTTAATTGAACAAGGAGAATAACAAAAAGACATACTATGTACGTACTAACGAGAATCCCAGTTTTGTAATCATGAGTAACAACAATGCAATGGTGTTTGAGAGTATAAAACACAGCAACAATTCATAAGATTTTTAACAACTTTTGCTCATCAAACCACAAGATAGGCAAGAATTTTCAAGGTTTTCTGAAGCAGAAATAATCATAAGTCATAAGCAACCACCCCTGTAAGGCAAAGGGTTTAGATTACCTGAGAGCTATTTACTTCAGATTTAAATTTTGACAGATTTGAATCTTGAAGCATGTCAATCTGTAGAAACAAACAAAAAAGTATATGAAAATATAGTTTTTTACATAATTTGTGCACTGATAAAGTAATGTAGAAAAAAAAAACCTTTTGCATTTCTTCTTTTGACACAAAAGACTCGGAAACATTTTCCAAGCTATCATTCAAAACCTTAGTGATAGCAGAAGTTATTGCCTCAGCTTGTTTGGATGGAACACCTTGAGCTTCAAGGCTCCTCACCTTTCACATAAACAAAAACACTGAATATATACCCAGAAGGTAGACAAGATATCTTGCTTTCTCCCTTTCTCATTCACCAACTTTTACATAGTTTGGAAATTGGAACACTGAGAAGAGAATAGACAAAAATACCTACGGGTTTAACTAATAACACACGTTCAGACATTCTTAATACCACAAATTCAGGGCTAGTTGTAGATCAAATGTATATAGAGAGTGAGAATAGATGATATTACCAGAGCCAATGTGTCAACTAGAAAGGCACGTTTCCCGTTAAGTTTGGTGAGATCGGAAAAATGACGGTACGGGAATGGACGACGGTCAAGGAACCGGAGACCTGGAGGTTTAGCGATTGAGAGAGCGGATTGAGACCCAAATAGAGCAAGGCGCTTGGAGAAGGTCATCGAAGAGTTTGAAAATCAGTAGAAACGGGAGATTCAAGAACTAGACTGAATTGGAATCGCTCGACTGATTGGGGGAATCGGAGAGGCGAGGATTTTTTAGACGAAAATGGTTCTTCTAACTTCTGGGGTTTGATTTGATCTCTCAATCAAAACGCAATCGTTTCATTTAATGAGCCTACCCAAAATAAAAGTATTATTTTAAAATATTACAGTTCAACTAAACAACAAACCACAAATAAAAAAATAAGGATAACTTTATGAGTTATTAGGTAATACGTGAATATTCAAGAACTAGACTGATTTTGAATCGCTCAACTGATTTCAGAAATCAGAGAATCAAGCAATAGTATTCTGCTAGAAGCCATGACAACACACACACATTCACTAGAAGCACATTCTCAAACCAAAACCATGCGCATTGACTAATTTTTTTTTGTTTTCTCAACAATAAATTGAGTAATTTTTGAAGAATATTTTAGCTCATTTCTTTTCAAACATCATTACCAAATGTGAGCTCAATACATAAAGTGTTAGATTACATATACAACAGATTTTACTTGGTCTTCAAAATTTTAAAGTATAATTATGTATAAAAATCTTATATATTTATAGGTGATTGAAATCAAAGAGCAAATGACATCTCATGAATTTCAATCATGAAGTGTTAGAAACAAGAGGAGATTAATGTTATCCAAGCTGACACTTACAATTCTGTGATGACACATCAATGTCATGTGTTGATCATGCTGATGAATAATCACTTTTATAATACGCCCCCTTGAGTATTCATCACCAAGAAAGTGTCGTCTACTGCCTCGTTAAAAATCTTATTACAGAAAAATTTGTTGGGATAAAATCCGTAATAAGGGAAAAAGAGTGTAGTGGTATAATATCCCCTTGAAATAAACGATTTCCATCTCTTCTCAAAATTTACGAAGATGACGCATCCCGATGCTTTGAATATGTTTTCTGAAAATTGATGTAGGAAGAGCATTCGTGAATAGATCGACTGCGTTTTCACATGAGCGGATATATTGCACGTCTACATTCAAACATATTGTCCATATAATCCCCGTTGTAGACTTCGTCACAACTGCAATCAGAAACATAGTCCAATATCATATCCTTGGACTTATCTATACCTTCCCATAAAAGGTCTAGATCCAACAAAAGACTGTTCCTCACATCTGTCATCTCAACGACGGATTCCAGCAATGATAGTTTCATAAGCGTAGCCAACATGTCGAAACCTCCGTCTCTTCTTTCGAGATCCGAACATACTAGAATCAGGTCGTAGAGATACCGCGCTTTGATGTGACATTTCTCAGCAGAGGTTTCTAATTGTGCCAAACATTCATCTACTCTCTCTGTTCTTCTGTTGTTGAAGTAGGAAGTGATTCCTTCCCTGTAGAGTGCATCGGGATTTTCGGCCTGACAAAACTGTGTCATGGCTACGGCTAAACTCCTAATCTCTACATTGTCTCATATGGTTGGTTCAAATTCCAGGGGACCAACATGACATTCCTTTCGAACACCTTCAGTGTTCCAGTGCCTTATAAATGTTTGGGATACCTTCCCGAGAGATGCATCATCTATAACACTCAACCTCGCCACGTAGAAAGTGATATCTGCTAGAAGTTTGTCAGGTAGATCAACCAGAGAATAAGTTCTTCCGACGTTAGCCCCCATGATCTTGTAATACAAAATTTGTGATGCAATTTAATGAAGAGAAGAAGAAGTAGTGGGAGGGATTTTATGCATTGATTTGATTTGATACAAAATCGTATTGCATATGAGAATAAGAAGGGAATTTATGTATTGATTTGATTTTTATTTTGTTGGCAGGTTGTAAATTAAATTTTTGTTGGCAGGTTATAAATTAAATTCTATCACAACTCAAGTTAGAAGTGATACATGATACGACAACGTAGTCATAAACGGCAAATAAGAAATGAGTGAAAATTTTAAATAATTCAAATAATTAAACATAGTTGTCTACAAGAAATGGGTAGTTCCAGATCTTTAACAGTTATCTTTTGACCTTGTTATGGAATCTTTGGTTGAACCTACATATGATTTCTAATGTTCATATATAAAAATTATTGCATAATCAAATAATTCAAAGATTTGACATCAGTGTAGTCTTAAGATGGTATAAGATTCCTTATAATGTGAAAGTTTGTCTACGGGAAACCACAAGAAATACAAAAATCACGATTTTATTAAAATTTTGATGAAATCGCCATTCCCGTATTCACAAAACTTTAAGTCAAACATAATTCACGAATTCATAAACTAAATTTAACATAATCACTATTTTTTTATATTTGCATTAATTATCCTGAAATATAGAATTATTTTAGAGACTCAAATTCCATTATTTTATTCTTAAAATATAGAGAGGAGCGGTTTTCAGTGTTTCCCCTTTTTGTGAAAGCGGACGTGAGTTCTTTTTGAATGAAATTAACCCTTTTAAGGAAACCGAGGAAGGAAGAATGAACTGACATTGTACTTGTAAATGTTACTTGTACTTGTATGACATACCTTAAAACTCACGTGCAATTAGTATTATTCAGGAACTCAACACTTCATTCAATATTGCAATTCGTCATCTCATAATCAATTACGTTTTTTTTAACTATTGGGCCTTAACTATTTTATCGTGGGCCTTATTATTTTATTAAATGTATGATATCACCATGATATCAGTTAGTCGAATAGATTAGTCTAGTTGTATAGTCCAATGTTTCGTCATTACGCATAGTTATTAAACCAATTAAACACTTGTAGCTTTTTGTATCAAATCAACTAAATAAACCGAATTTAACCCTCATCCCTTTTCATTTGTAGCGTTTTGTATCAAATCAATTAAATACACCCAATTTAACTGTCATCCCCTTTCCTTCATTAATCGCACTTCTTCTTATCTTTATTAAGAAAATACGAATAGAGAATTCAACCACATTGCCGACTGAAGATGGCGAGAAGACATCAAGTTTCTCTCACTGATCTACACGATGAACTACTACAATAAATCATGTCACGGGTGGCCAAGGCTTCCTTGCATGATGGAGTACGGCTGAGTACGATCGTCATTAATTCGAGATTAATTTAACCGACCAACCGACCAGTAGTAGTCCAGTTGTACCATCATTACGCCGTTATGATTAACCAACCAAAACTCTGCTCGCACCCTTTCAATCAAAATAAATATCAATGAAATTAACATTAGTTGTCATTCATTGCTCCAATTGAATCATTATATCTATTAAGCTAACTACTTATTCTTCTTCTCTATGTTAACTTCCTCCATTACACTGTCTTCACCAAAACATAAAAAATTCTTTAAAAATATTATCCGAAGGAGTTTCTCTTAATAATCTACCCAATCATCTTCTCCAAGAAATCTGTCTTTGTGTCAGCGATAATAAGTTCTCTGATATTGTAAGTCTCGAACGAGTGTCAAAAGACTTTAAAAACATGTCAATCGAAGCAAAATGGTTTCAACATCTTATCTTGTTTTATAGAACGGTCCAAATACTTTAATTGATATTCGACGGGTGGGTCTTGCAGTCAAGCTCCTTTCTGCCTTTGCACTCGAGGGCTAATCTCCGTTCGGCCCGAGGAAACCTTTGCATGTCTCTGTTACCTTTTGGGAGGCCTACGCCCCTTTTGAACCGGATTATTTCCGATTAGGGATTCCGGATCGGAAATAACCCGGTTCAAAATTATACAATCTAGTGCTAGACGCGTTGGTGAGAGTGGGGAGAGCTGATGGAAACCTTCTTTTTATTTTTTATTTAATTAAGGAAAAAGAGACTCTTATTATAATTGCACACTAATTTAAATCAGTGATGACATTCAGACTCACATTATGGCAGCAGGACTTGTAAATGTCTTCATTGTGGCATTTCAGCTGCACTCTCGTTTAAGAGTTACTTCACGTTCCTATTTATTTTCTCTTTTTCTTCTTTTTTTTATCAACTGTTCCGTACTTCTTGGTATGAATTAAAATTTTCATATTTTTTATTCAAATCTTTTTATCGTCAAATATTGTATCCTTAAAATCATGGATTCACTAGCTAATTTGTCTAAGAACCACGATTTTATATTAACTAAAATCATTTTGAATTATATTTTTATTTTTCTCAACATTCATTAATTTTTCCAATTAATTTTATATTAATAACTATTAGATTTTAATATTAAAATATTTTGGATAAATAGCACTATTAAATATATATTTTATTTTCTATATTTACTATGGTTAATTTAATTGATATTTAAGGATTTTAAATACATATTAAAAATCATTTATTTTCTTACTTTTTCAAAAATAAAATATTCGTTAAATTAAAATAATTTTTTAACTTAAACATCTTTAATTGTTGAAAAACCCATTAAAATAGAAAAAGTATTATCTAATTCTTTTTAAAAAATACTTCATAAATAATTACATAATGATATGCTCGTTCATAGCACGAGACAAAATACTAGTAATAATAATAACTTACGAGTGTTTTGTTTAATCTTACCCGAACTATCTTATTATTAAAAAAGTAAGTCTAAAAGTCACTGTAACTTTAAATTTTAAATGTTTTTTGGGATGACGATCTATTTCCCCTCGAAGTATACTTATATAGCATTATTTACACCCGAACTTTGGACCTCTCCTATATCTCCCTAAATCAAAAGTTTAAAATCTAATTTCACCTAATTTTTAAAATATAAAACCAATTTATTCAATTTTGATTCATTTCATGGTTTAAGATATAAACCAAAATTTAACCAATATAAAATCAAACTGAAATCCAATCAAAACTAAAATTCAATTTCAGATTCAAACCAAATATACCATATCCCCCTCTCCCCCTCCACCCGGTTTTTTTCTCCATTTTTTCTTCCTCTGTTTGTTTCAATCTGGGTCTTCCATTGAAATCGAGAATTCTGGTTCTCTTCCATCGAAATCAATTGAATTTATTCCATTGAAACCATCTTCTGCAACTTTTGTTCCCTCTCAATCACATCCTTCTATAACTTTTGCTCTCTCTCAATAACATCTCAAATATTTGTTTCTCCAAATCTCTATAATAATCAACCATTTTCTCCTACGCTTAAGTCTATTCCTTCACTTTAGGTCTCCTCAAGGAATCGATTTTTCTCTTGTCGATATCCTTGTGCTTTTTCAGAGCTTTCATGGAGTCTTCCTCTAAAAAATTATGAAGCGTGCAAAGTCGTTGTCAAAGTCACCGCCACTGCCATCTTCGGAATCACCGTCGGAGTAGATAGTGTAGAAGACCGATAAGAAATTTTGGAATCATGTTTATACATTCAATCCGTTAAATTGACCTAAAATTGAGTCAGTCAGAGATTCAATCTGCTAAATTGAGCAAAAATAAGTTTTGGAATCATATTTATAGACTACCTGAGCAAAACCCGTAACTTATCAACCCTTCTGAAGTAATTCAACCTTTTAAATTGAGCTAGTCAGAGATATTAAACACTGAAAGTTCAGAAGTTGATTATACTGCAACAACGCTCTTCTTTGTGAATCTCTAGCTCAAACTGTCACGGCGATTGCGTGGCGACACCATCGTTGGGAGAAGAAGAGAGATTAATCGAGGAGCATTGACTTCTCCTCTTTGTGTTAACGGCTCGAAACCTAACGCATGTCATGTGGTGTCTTTCTCTTCGTGGTTCTCACCGGTTATCTTCCTTTTGAGGATTCAAATTTTTGTTCACAATGTGAGATGAGGAAGAAGAAGAATTGAGGAGGAAGAAGAAGATTTGAAAAGATGTTTGAGAGAGGAGATTTGCGAAAAAATTGAATGAAATGGGTTTAGGGTTTTGTTTTAGTTTAGGGATGACTTTAATAAACATCCTAGACTTATTCACTTTATCCTCTTTCCACCTAGACTTTTTACCTCTTTAATATACACCTTATATATTTCTTTCTCATTATTAATCTAACTAAACTTTTATTCTCTTTAAAATTAACTCTATCAAATAGTTAAATAAAATCACGATAAAAGAATAGAAATCAAGTTTTATAAAATCACGTGTGTAACTGAATCTTCTCATTTAAATAAAGACTCCAAATAGAAAAAATTGTGTAATATGAACCGACTGAAACAAAGATTCCAACATCATATTTCTTTTGAATTATGTAATATGAAATTTTCTTATCAAATTTAAATTTCAAATAAAATTAATTATTGTAAATCTAATTAAGAATATGTTTTAATTTGTGTGTATATGTAATATATATGTATGTAGTTAGTTCATTATCTATCGATGACTTGTTAAGTAAAACAAAGTAATCATTCTTGGAAAAAACAAAGCGATCATTCTTGGAAACTGTCTCTTAATCTAAAATCATCAATATCAAATTTTGAAATTAAGAAAACTTATTTTTTCAAATTGGTTTTTGTTTCCCTTCCAACTTTTTTCACATAATTAAATTCAACAAACAAACTCGTATTTATCAATAGAAATAGAGATATCAATCTATGTTTTTCAAAATAAGAAAAGAAATATAAAAAATAAAGAAGAATCCTAAGGAGAAAACAATTTGATTTCAATGATTTAGTTTGAAAATTTATTTTATTTGGTGATTTTACTTGATGAGGAAATTTATTCTTTATGAATCTTAATTTTGTTAAATGTGAATTTCTTTTTTAATTTGTCAAAACGTCATTTCTTTTCTTAAATTGGATTTTATTTAGTTAAAGTTAATTTTAAAGAGAATAAAAGTTTAGGTAGGTTAATAATGAGAAAGAAATATATGGAATGTATATTAAATAGGTGAAAAGTTTATGTGGATAGAGAAAGTGAATAAGTGTAGAGTGTTTACTAAAGTCATCCCTTTAGTTTATTAGTTTTAATTATTGGTTTACTAGAGGAGACCATGCGCTACACGCGGGTTTGTATGGTATTAGTTTTTTATAATCATTATTATTAGAATTTTCATTTCTAATAATTATTTTGATATTTTATGTTGTTGTTTAGTTATATTTCGTATAAGATTCAAGTTAATATTTATATATTAATTAATTTTTTTCTGGATTATTATATATATTTCTTTGTAGAATGAAAAAGACTTGTACGCAACTCATCAAACCATTTTTATCTCANTTTATATATTAATTAATTTTTTTCTGGATTATTATATATATTTCTTTGTAGAATGAAAGACTTGTACGCAACTCATCAAACCATTTTTATCTCAAAAGTTGACTCATCTAATCATTTTAAAAATATTTCAATGGCCAAGAACTTTTTGATTTTCTTATAAAATATTATTATCAACCTGAAAATAATTGTGCAAAGGAGGATATACAAATATTGCTATAGTGAATTCTTCTTTATATAGTACTACTACTTTTTTCTTAACAGAGAATTAAAATAAAAGAATAAAACAACTTTAAAGGTATATGAATTTATCAGCCGTTTACACACCCATATGAATTCCTCCATTACATGTCGCTTGATTGTGAAGAATGTAATTTTCATTCTAGAAGTTATCTCGCGCAACACATAGATTGTTATATAAAATTTTATTATAGTTTATGTAGATAAATTATATATTGTGCTCATATACTTTTCACTATTTTCTCTTTTAATATTTTTGTTGGCTAATTTTAGGATAAGATATTTTCAGCATTAATTCTCTTTCATTAATCGGTCAAAAATTAAAATCACACAAAGTCTAAAATCATCATTGGAATATGCAACACCACACACACTTAAAATTGGGAAAAATACCGAACTTGAATTTGATTCGAGAAAAACAAATTCAAATCCGATTTAAAATACTCAATTACTCATGATCTTCTAAGTATCATGAACTAAAAATCCCGAAAACTCGAAAGGCTCAAACCAAACTTTATCTACGCACATACTTCTACACATGTTCGATCCTACCTCTTTTAGATCTGATAATGGTCAATGATGTACCATCACATGGACACATATGAAACCACATTCAACACTACATATTTTACTAACATAGGAAAAAATATTGTTACGTTAATCTGTGTGATATTGATTATATTCTTTTATTGGTGGAGTTATCTTCCACGACTACGATAACAAAAATTGCAATCATATATTTATCATAATGTATATGGCTTGATTGAAAATAATTTTTTTTTGGCTTTGAAATGTGGTTTCATAAATTTATTTTACATGGATTCTAGTGAAGAGGATCAAAAACTTCCTCATCATAAGGATCATAAAGAGTTTATATCTATGAACAAATTTGCAGGTGTGTGTATGACTTTGTTATTGTTCCCTCTGCTTGTCTTCTTTTCTCACATGTAATGTTTTTTTGTGCAGAGTTGGGAGTACTTAGATGGAGACTTGATGCTGATAAGTCTAAATTGATTAGAGAGCATGTAATGGAAGGCTAGGTGGTGTATAAAGGATGATTGTTGCTGGAGCTTAGATTATTATAGGTTTTGGTTGAGAGTTGACCTGATAAGTTCCAAATTATGAAGAGAAAGTATAGAGCTTTTTCGAAGAACATTAATTTGCAGGAAGTAGCAAGTAATTTCATTTATACAACAACAATAAAAGTAACCATAAACCTAATATTGGAGTAACCGAAATAGTTTATTAATCTTCACATGGCAATTCAAAACGACATAATAGACAAAACGAATAATGGGTAAAACCGTTAGAAATTTGTTGGAAATGGCTATTTCCGACAGATTTCTAATGGAAATAACCCGTCAAATCTATTTCGTCGGAAATATAGACCCCACCGGAACCCGTTGGAAATTTCCGACGGATTTCAACGGACGGATGCCGTCGGAAATTTCCGACGGATTCTAACAGAAAATAGCCATCAGAAATGCGTACACAATTCCGACGATATATTGACGGACTTATTCGTCGGAATATATAATTTTTCCGACGGGTTCCTAAGGGAAAATATCCGTTGGAAATGGTATTTTCCGATGGTTTATTAACGGGGTAGTCGTTGGATATGGTTAATATTTCCGACGGGGTTGTAACGGGTTTAGTTGTCGAAATACTATATGTTTCTGATGGCTAAGTAACGGCATATAGTTGTTGGGAAATCATTTTTCCGACGGATTTTTAACGGATTTGGCCGTTAGAAATATATTTTACTACAATTTTATGACAACTTAATCCGTCGGAAAATCGAATTACAGAATTTTTTAAAAAATTGATTTATAATTAAAATATTTTTTTTTGTTTTTAATAAAATTTTTTCAATAATTTTAAAAACTGCTAAATAAATGAAAATATTCAAATACATAACCAAAATATTCAAACGAAAAAAAAACATTAATGTTCGAAAATAAAAGCGAAAATCTAAAGAGCGGGTGGAGATGGTGGTCATGTTGGAGTGCCGACGTCGCCAAGTGCTGAGAAATCCCCGAACTTCTGGATCAGAAAAGCCTTCAACTCTGCTTGAAGCTCCTGCAAAGCCGTCGAGTTTGTCTCAGACCTCGAGCTCTGGGCACTCTGAGGAGTAGAAGAAGAGGAGCCGGTGACGTTGTATCGGTCGAAGCCGTACAAACGTCCCTTGCTAGCAGGAGTGTGTTGTAGAGAAGGAATATAAATTATATTAGAATAATTGTTTATTAATTAAACATAAAATTTGAGTTGTGTAATTACCTGAAGGACGAGCTCGTCAATCTCGTTCGAAGGAAGCTCGTTGGACTCGGCAATTGATCTATATCCCGGAGAGAGGCGTGGATGCTGAGAAAGACGCTCCTCCTGCTCTTGGCTGACCAACGCGACGATGTCCCGAGCCACCAGATCCTGAATCTCATCCGTTTGCTTGTTCTGATGCGCCTTACGCATAAGTTTCAGGAGGTTAGGCTTCTTACCAGTCTCGATCGCCTACAATTATAGTGAAGCATAAGTATGCGATAAAGTTGAATATAAATAAATAATGTTAAAAATTTAAAATTTCTTACCATATCACGGGTGACGCGATCAACAGTTCTTGCACCTAAGTTGTGGGTAGCGACTCATTTTCCTTGGCGGTTGCTCTTGCAGTTCCGGGAATTTGTCTCGGACTGAGCCTTCGTGGCTGGAAGGTTCCAATGAACCTTAAGGTCTTCAAATACCTTATCCCGAACATTCTTGGACTTCCTCCCTTGGAGCCATTTCTTCTTCCACTCGTTCACGTGTTGACGATAAGTGAGACGTGCTTGCTCGTGGAATTCAGCTTGGACGATTGAAGTAATCTCGCGGTTCCAAGTATATTTTTGCTTAAAAAAAATAAAATAAACAAGTTATTTGATTTCACACTTATAAATTTAATTGAAGGTTTTTAGTTAATGAAATTACCGCCAAAATACAGAACCAGGACTCCTTTATCTCCGGAGGCATGTCAGTATTTGTCGGGTAAACGTCCTTGAGCATGTGATGCAACATCTCGGGAACGGTCTTGTTGATATGATGGTCCAAACGAAACCTGATCAAATAGAGATTCAAATGAGTAATTTTTAGGATAATTAAGTATAAAAATTGTAGAGAGATTAAAAAAATTTACCAAGTGGTCTCCGGTTCCCCATTCGGGGATAGGATGATGCAATGCTCCCGGCCTGGCATATCGAGCATGTCGTCAACAGTCAGACGCTTTCACCCGGCAGCCTCAACCTAAGGCTGTAGAACCTCATAGTCTCGAGATCGATGAAACGCGACGCCCACTAGCACGGCTCAAGGTCGACGATCTTCGACGAACAAGAGTAGACCTTCATAAAAAAATTTAAACATTCATAAAATTTATTAAAATTCATAAAATTTATTAAAATTCATAAAAACTATTAAAATTCATAAAATTTATTAAAAATTCATAAAATTTATTAAAATTCATAAAATTTATTAAAATTTATTAAAATTCATTAAAATTGATTATAATTTAATATAATACATTTAAATTCATTTTAAATGCATTTTAAATTCATTTAATTATTAAAAAATAATACAAAATTAAAATTGATTATATATTTTTTAAATTCATTTTTAAATTCAAAAAAAATATAAACATTCATAAAACTTATTACAATTCATTATAAATTCATTAATATTCATTAAAATTGATTATAATTTATTATAATTCATTTAAATTCATTTTAAATGCATTTTAAATTCATGTAATTATAAAAAATAATACAAATTGAAAATTGATTATAATTTTTTTTAAATTCATTTTAAAATTTATAAAAAAGTTTAAACATTCATAAAATTGATTAAAAATCATTTTTAATTCATTAATATTCATTAAAATTGATTATAATTCATTAAAATTCTTATTAAATTCATTTTAATTATTAAAAAATAAATAAAAAATTCATAAATAATTATAAATTTTCACAAAAATTCTTAAAAACCTAGAAACATTCTAAAAAATTCATTAAATTGTTTAAAATTCATAAAAAAAAAACCTAAAACTTCATTAGAGGATTCAAAAAATTCATAAGAATTCACAAACACCCATAAAAGTTAATGAATTTCGTATAATAATAGAAAAAAATCAGTTTCTAAAAGGACTTAAAAATCAGATTTTGATTTTGAAATTCCAAGTTTTTTCTGAAAATACATCTTTTTATATGTTCAATCCTTGTACTAATATCCTAAATACTCAACTTCTTAAGAACTAATAGATATATTCAACCAAACAATCAAAATATAACAATCTTACAAATCTAAGACATTTCGATCTGTTAAAGATGTTTAAAACTAATAGAAGAGGAGACTCACATGGTTATTTGGAGATTTGTGGAGTTTTTCGACGAGAATCGACGACGAATCGGAGGAGAAAGAAGGTTGAAATCGCGACTGTTTTCGGTGAAATGGCGTCTCGTCTCCTTTAAGAAGTTTAAAAATTTCCGACGAGCCCGACCGTGAATTACCCGTCGGAAATTTTTAGGGTTTCCGCCAAAAATTTGGTTTACCGCGTCAATTTTCGACCCGTCGGAAACCCGTTGAAAACCGGTTGGTTATTTCCGACGGGTTTCCAAGGGATGGTCATAAAACAGCGGGTTAGAAAGCCGTTGGAAACCCATCAGAATTTTCCAACAGGTTATCAACGGTTTCTTGACGGTTGAGGGTTATGAATCACTAATGTATCGAATTACGTAACTAATACGATCCATTACATGTTATGGTAGATTATAAAAGTCTTTATGTATTGATCCAGTGAGCGAGTGGTGATAAAATCGAACTTAAAGAAAAAAACGTTTTAACTAAAATATAAGTACTTAATCAACATTACTTATAGATTAGTTTAGTTCGGTTAGAAACGCATGATAATTTTTAAAAAAAAAATTTAATGTTACTTATCCAATGATTATTACAATCTTTTAGTTTACTAAGAAAATAGGTTATCTTTCGGATAATCACCGGTTTCAACCAATGATTGACGTTTTAATGTTCCGAAACCCCAAATCGTTGGAAATCCGTCAGTAATCCGTTGGTATGAACTTTCTGTTGGAAATCCATCAGAAATTACTGATGGATTTCCAACGACGGTTGGTATTAAAATGAATTTCATAAGTTTTCTTGCATTGCGTTTAAAAATACATTTATAATTAATTACGCTCGCAAATTAGTCTGGTGAATTCATAAATTTCATAAGTTTTCTTGCACTGCATTTAAAAATACATTTATACCATATCATAATTAGTTTGATTCATACTCGCTAGAATCTTCAGAACCCGACCCAACTGCAAATTCTTCAAACTCTGGTTCGGAGTCGCTGTGAACGATATTGCATGCGGCATCTGTCAAATCAACAACTAGATCAACGTGTAGGGAAGTGTCCATCCAACCCAACCATCCGTGTTCAGGTTGCTGGAGCGGCTCCTGCTCAGAAACTCCCTCGATAACGACTCTGGGATAAATAGTAGTTGCCACGAACCAAGGCTCCTGGCGACGTTTGTACTGAGGGTAGCGGATGTAACACACTTGGTCGGCTTGTGATGCGAGTATAAACGTATCATACTTGTCTAGACCTCGGCTTGAATGCACAACGATAACACTAAACTGATCCTGTCGAACACCATGTCAGAGATTCGGGTTGTACCAATCACAGTTGAATATAACGCACTTCAACCCAAGCATTTCTGGATTCAAGAATAATGGCAATTTCATCCTCGTTCATTCGCCGAAATTCAAATCGTAGTTTGGCCTTATGAATCCTGAAAATTAAAAAAACGCTCATAATTTTAATAAAAAATGGCAAGTGTATAACTATTGTTTGCGTATTTTATGGAAGAATTGTCTACCTCCCATAGTCTAAGAGCTCCTCGCAGTTCATTATAATGTACTTATGCAGATGATTGACTTCTTGATCTGTTAGACATTTTTGCTTCTTTGCGTTTGAACTAAGTCGGACAATCTGAGCGAACAAGTCCGGAACCGGTGCTATATAAAAAGGTTGTATTCCACCATCATCATTACGACCCGGTCACCTGCTTTTAGTTCTTATTTCTGGTGGGAAGTAATAACTCCCAAAATTAGAACATTCCTCATTGATGCTCTGAGCGACAATAGATCCCTCAACTCTACTAAGGTTTTTAACCTTCTTCTTAAGATGAAACATATATCGCTCAAAAGGGTACATCCATCTGTATTGCACGGGACCTCCAAGCAGTGCCTCTCGAGGAAGATGAATCGGAAGATGTTCCATAACATCAAAGAAAGAAGGAGGGAATATTTTCTCCAAATTGCACATAATGACAGGTATTTTGTCTGCAAGATTATTCACTCCTTCAACTGTGAGGTACCTAACACACTAATCTCGGAAAAACACTATGATTCCTGCAATTGCTTCGTGAACGTGTTGCGGTAAGAGTTCTTGAAAACACAATGGAAGAAGACGTTGCATTATCACGTGACAATCATGACTCTTCATTCCCGAAAACCGTTCCTCTAGCCTATCCACACAATTATTGAGGTTAGATGCATAACCGTTCGAGAATTTGACGCTCTTGCATATCCACCTGAAAAACACATATTTTGCTTCCTTACACAATCGAAAGCACGACACAGCTTGGGTTTTTTCTTTCCCTTTCGCCTGAAGGACATGACGCGAGCATATATCCACCAAGTCTAATCTGGAGTTCTCGTTGTCTTTTGTTTTTCCCTTGACGTTAAGAATCGTGTTCATGATGTCGAATGAATTCTTCTTGATATGCATAACGTATAAATTATGCCTTAACAGATGATCCTTCAAATACGGCAAATCCCAAAAGATGCTCTACTTGTGCCAATTATGATGCTCTCCAGCTCCCGGTACGGTTTCATGTCCGTTCCCACCACATTTCACAGTTCTATCAATCGAGAAATCTCTGAACTGATCCAATAATGTTTTCGCATCTAACACTAGAGGTGGCCCGTATAATACTTTTTTACCTTTCGTAAAAAGAGTCGTGCTCTTTATATAAGGATGGTCTTCTGGAAGAAAAAACCTATGGCAATCAAACCACCTTGTCTTTCGTCCGTTTTTCAGCTGGAAGGCATCAGTTGCATCTTGACAATAAGTGATAACATACCGTATGCTGGAAAATCACTTATTGTCCACATTAGTACCGCCAGCATCGTGAAATTGTGTTCCGTTGAAACATCAAACTCCTCGACCCCGTCCTCCCATAATATTTGTAGCTCGTATATCAGAGGTTGTAAGAACACATCAAGAGCCTTCTTCGGATGATCCAGTCCGAGTAAAACAATGGTTAGGAACAAAAACTCTCGGTTCATGCATAACCCAGGAGGTAGATTGTACGATGTCAAGATTACAGGCCATAACGAATACTGTCTACCGTGGTTTCCGAACAGGCTAAAACCATTCGTGCTCAGCCCTAGGTAGACGTTCCTTCTTTCATAAGAGAACCTTGGATACTTCGACTGAAAATGTTTCCACGCTTCTTCGTTAGACGGGTGAGCAATTTTCCCCTCGCTTGAGTGTTCGACATGCCATCTCATAGTTGTTGCAGTATGCTTTGATTGATACAATCTCTTCAGTCGATTTGTTATCGGCAAATACCACATCATCTTGAATGGGATTGGAACTCTACCACCCGCTTCCTTGTGCCGAGGTTGTTGACAAAACTTGCAATTCATTCTGTCTGAATATTGTCTCCAATACAACATACAATTACGCTCGCAAACATCAATCGTCTGATATGGCAATCCTATACCTTTCACAAGCTTTTGTACCTCGTAGAACGAAGATGGTGCTAGATTATCTCCTGGTAAAATCCGATGCCAGTGTTCCGCAAACCCGTCGATAACTTCTTCGCTCAAATTATGGTATGTCTTCATTGTCATAAAAAAATTTACCTCTGACATTGGTGACAACCATCTTCATATCCCGGAAATAGAGGTGCTTAGAAGCATCTAACATTTCAAAAAATTGTCGTGCCTCTACATGCGCTTCCTCAAATCAATGTTCATCCTCAAAAACGTTGGTAAATGTTCTCGCCAAACATCATTTATCATTTCCACCATTCCTACGGGTAGTACTTCCACTTGTGGTTCTTCTACTTCCCCTTGTGGTTTTCCTATTAAACTGGCATGTTGACTACTGCTACCATAATTATACATCACCGACTCGTCTTCCCCATGCAAATACCATATCTTGTAACCCCCACAAACCCATTGTTATATAAATACCTCCAAACTTTTGCAACGTCTATAGATCTACGATTGTTACAAGTCGGGCATGGGAAAATTAGTTTACCTGTAGCCAAAGCGTTTTCCTGGTTCATTGGAAGTGCCATAAACTCTTGAATTCCAGAGGCGTACTCCCGTGTAAGTTCTCCGGTTTTGGGAATTTGATGTGGTTTGTCCAACCATGACCGAAAATATTCACCATGTGAAGACATTTGTGGTTTATAGGAAATGTTTGAAGTTTAAAATGATAAGGGGAACGATGTATTTATAGGAAATGTTGTAAAACATTTTGACGGCTTTCCAACAGGTTTCCGACAGATTTATAACGTTGCTCTCAACGTTCAAAAACCCGTCTGAAATCCGTTGTTTTCTCTAACAGATACAACCTGTTGGAAATCCATCAATTTTCGTCGGATTTTATTGACGAATTTCCGATGGATTTATAGCCGTTGGAAATGATCGTTGGAAACCCGTTGGAAATATCCAACGGCTACATTCCGTCGAAATCCGTCAGAATCCATCAAAAATTTCCAACAGGTTTCCAACGGCTTATAAACCGTCGGAAATAACCGACGGAAACCGACGAAAACAGACGGATTTTGTTAATTGAGAAAACCGTCAAAAGTTCGTTAAAGTGCCGTCAGAAATTTTCGACGACCAATTTCCGTCAGAAAGCCCGTCGATTACAGCTGTGTTTTCTTGTAGTGGTCTTAAACCACTTTCTCATACATTAATCATGTCAAACTCATGTCCACAAGGTAAAGTCATAACTCTGGTTGCATTGTTAAACTCTTCCAAACAAATTCTGCACTTTTTACTAAGTTTGTGCAAGCTCTTGCTAACCCAACAAAGGTGACGTCTTTCTCTCCCGTGATGTTGAATACCTCTATGTTGCCTTTCTCTTTTCCAAGCACAACGAGAAAGGTTGTTACCAAGTCCTATAGTTAAAGAATCATGAGTCATTGAAGCTGAGTTTGAGTTAATGAGTTAATAGGATCATATAAGTTAATGAGTTCTCTGAACATAAAAAGAAGCTCAACAATTAGAGAAAGTAGATTTGTGACCTTAACATTACCGAGTTGTGAGATCTGTATCCCAGAGTTTGGAAATGGGATTGGACGATCGACTTTGAAAATGTGAAAAATACATTCTTCAACGGGGTTGTTGTTCAATGGACCGTAAATGTAGACATAACGTATAGAATTTCAATTTACACCTTTTGGTTGCAGTTTGTTCTTAGTATCTGACGCCCCCTTATACGTGCTCATTGGGTCAACTGCATCCACCTACATAATTTTGTCCCAAATAGGAAGTCTAAGAGACATCACATAACCAAACCGCATAAACATATTATTAGTAAATATCATCCAGAGAAATGACAAGCTCAAATCTTCTAGAAAAAGAAAGAAGATATATTTTACATACCTCACAGTGTGGCAAGATATCAGATTTCAGATAAAAACCAGGTGAAGAGCAAGAGATGTACCTATAACATCGGCGGCAAAATATAGCTAGAAAGATTGTTTCTTGAGAGCTATCAACCAAGTGAGGAAGCTATGTAGACTGTTTATATCTCCTTCCAAGTGAAGAATCTAGAAAAGACCGAGAAAAATCATTCATCGTAACTGAAAATTTAACTTATCTTTTTTTCATTCACATTGACATGTACAAAAGCTTGGAAGAAAAATCAGCATAGTCTTGATCAGATTCACCGATCCATAGTCATTTGTTAAAACAGGCTAAATATCTAAGAAATAATACAACAACATCAAAGGAATGCAGGTCTTGGGAAAACTTATAGACAATTATATTATTTTCCAACAATGCGATCTCAACTATAAAAATAAATATAAAAAATAATAAAAAAAATTTACACATCAACGTGTCATTCTAAACAAATAATATGCAATGAAAAACCCAATGAACAACCAATAAGCAAGTTAACATACATATAACTACATAAATAGAAAATTTGCATGTGTGGAAGTTTAAAATTGGTCTTACCTTCTGTGATGGTATTAGGTAATGGAAGATTTACCTATTGTGAACAATGTAACCTACAAAGGTAATTATTAGCCAATGAGAAAGAAAACTAAAATTCATATAAAAGGATCGGTCATGGAAGATAAATGAGAACATGATGTCTCTCTCTTTAACAAGGAGCCTAGACAAGAACACACCGATGAATCGAGTGCCATCCATTATCAAGACTAACATAAATAACACAGATCCAGAAACAATAACAGAGAAGATTTTCATGTTTTGGAAGGTATGAATTATCAAATGTACAGAGTTTTTTGATATTCTATTTAAGTTGATGACAAATAAACGTCAACCGCGATGATTAAAGAAGGAAGAGGAATTGTTAAAGAATGAAGACGAATCGTTGGATGTAATTGATCGACAAAACAAAGTTTTTGAAATTATCGTCGAAAATCAGAGCTTTAGTAAAAATTAATACCTGACAGTGTATTAATAAACTAATTTTGCCTTCTCTTCTGAAACTGGAAATTCCCAAATCTAATTTTATTAAAACTGAATCTTAGTTTTCCTGTGAAACTGAATCCCTAGTTCTTCTATGAAACTGTATCGCTTCGGAAATTAGGATACCAGTATTGGATCTCAAAATTTGTGTTTTTATAAATGGAGTGACCTTCGATTAGTCTAACTTGAATGAATACTGAAGAAATAAAAAAAACATATAAAAAACGGATGAATATTCATAAGAATTTACTATACTCGGGAAATATATATTTTATCATTTCACTTTCTAAAGGCCACATGACAGTTTTTAAGTTCTTAATATTTTGTTGACGTGGATCCTTTCATAGGCCTTAAATTGTTCCTTTTATTAATACTAGGAGAGTACCCGCGCTATGCGCGAGTTATGTTTTTTATATGTTATTAATATAAATTTTGTTATACAAAATATTTTAAAA
>OVAO01000468.1:0-21048 GCA_900406285.1 Biscutella auriculata | reverse complement strand
ATGCAATGCAATATGACCTAAAAAGACTCTAAATACAATCTAAAACCGAATGAAAACAAGACCGAAAAGCAGTCAAAAACACAACATATCAAACTCTAAACTCTAAATCATATTTATTTATCATAAACCAAAATTTTAAACACTAAATCATAAATCATATATTTTAAACTCTAAACGTCTAACTCTTGATTAAACTCTAAACCATAAACCACAAAGGATTAAAATGAAAAGTATAATAAAAATGAATATTTAGATAAAAATAAATTAAATCAAAACTATTAATAAATAATGAATAAATATGTTGAACGAAATATATTGCTAATTGAAATTATTAACAAATAATAGTTAAATATATAGATTAAAATAAACCGAAAAGAAACAATTAACAAATAATTAAATCGACGGTAATTTGAGTGACGAGGCGATACTATATAAAGTATTACTCGCTTATAATGTATGATAGATTATACTACATAACAAAACATATACTAAACTTCAATAATGTATATATATTAAAAACAAATTGTAATCATCTCCATTACATAACAAAACTGATACTAAACTTCAATAATTTCAAGAAACAAATTTTTGACTTAACTGAACCAAATAAACGGAAGTACAAATAATCCGTACAAAACTCAACCAATAAATAGTTTATCACCAAATGGTCACACTATGATGTATTACTCTTATCAAATCCTTATCATTTCAAAATAATCATCTTCCACTTATATATATATATATATATATATACAAGAATATATTAAACATATTTATATAATTATATCTTAAATAATCCAAACCAAACTAAACCGATAATTTAAAAAAAAAATCGAGAAATAGACTTTTTACTTAACCGAACCAAAATAAACCGAAGCACAAATAATTTTAACCGAACTAAACCAATAAATAATTTATCCCCAAATTATCATACTATCAATAACATCAGACTAGCATATCGGTTAAATATGAGACAAACTCAATTATAATCAAAACAAACTAAAACTAAAACACTATTAATCAAACTAAAAAAAATCCCCCAACGGCATGGGAATTCACCGGCGGTGATGGAAGATTCGTCCCTATTCCATGGCTAAATATTTATATCCATGAAAAATTCTGTCTATTGACCATTTTTTTTACTAGTATACATGTAAAGATCTTATCCCAACAAACTATATATATTGAGAAAATATTAGTGCAATACTTCTTTTAGCAAGTTATGTACCACGCAAAAAGATGGCCATATTAGTAAAACTTAACATTTATTTAAATAGTTTATGGCAATATATATTAGTTACTCAATCATTATTTTGTCGATTTTAATTTGATCTATTGAGCTACTTTGGAAATTGAAATACTATAGTCAGTGACCAGAAATGTTTTTAAAAAATTATATATTGTAAAAATTAAATACAGATTAATGAATATTTTTGGAAAAATATTTATTACAGTTTGATGTCTTCTTCTTTTTTTGTCACAATTGAAAAAGACATCTAGGATGCATTTTCGAAGATGTCGGCTTCAGAAATCCAGTCAGGGAGGTTCGTTCCAAAGAAGGAGAACAGGACTCCTCTTTGTCGAGCTGCTTTTGCCAGGAAGTCCGCTTTGACGTTTGTTTCACGAGGTTCGAATCTTAGGGTGAAATGGTTCCCTAAATTCCTTAGCTTATCTAGCGCATCCAACTCCGCCCTAAAGGCCGGCCAGCCGTGCGGATTTGAGACCATGTCAACTAGATCTCGGTTGTCTGTTATATACAGATCGCAATATCGCCCTCGTTTGATGATGCTTTCCACTGCCCATAACAGGCCATAGAGTTCCATGTGCAGGGGCGAAAAACCCCTCCTTGTAGTTTTTAAACCAAGCATGTCCGATGTTCCATCCTGGAGCTGGAGGATCCAGCCGAGTCCGCCTATGCTATCTGATTCTTTCCATGATGCATCTATCCTACAGATAAAAGAAGAGGAGCCATAATCTCCGGTGATAATTCCGGATTGAACTCTATGGCTATCGCTTTCTTCATCATTGGCTTCGAACCACGCTAGGCATTCTCGGGTACTTGTTTTAACTAAAGCCGGTGGCTGAAGCTCTTTGCCTGTGTAAATATGTTCATTCCTTGCTTCCATGTCGCTCGAATATGGTCCAGCTTCCATGTTTTTGTAGACCCGTTAATGAGGTCAGCGACTCGCATGTTTGGGTTATCCGGCGTTCCCCTTGGGCCTGGAGTTCGTGCTGGGATGGTTGGAATCCACGTCTCATTCCAAACCTGGGTGTCTATCCTAGACCCAATCGTTTTCCGCTCTCCTTTGATGGCCAGGGACTTCCCTGCCTGGATGCTTCTCCACCCATATGATGGGCGGTTTGCTCTAGGTGCATTAAAAAGGTGGGTATTTGGGTAGTACCGCCCTTTAAGCACCTTAGCCAGTAATGAATCTGGATTATTTTCCAGCCTCCAGAGTTGATTCGCTAGGAGCGCCTTATTAAAAAGCTCAAGTGAGCGAAATCCAAGACCTCCTTGGTTCTTTGGTTGGCACAGCTTTTTCCATGCTATCCATTGTATGCCTCGTGACCCCGGTTGGGATCCCCACGAGAAGTTAGCTATTGCACTCGTAAGCTTCTTGCATATAGCTTTTGGGAACAAAAAACATGACATGGCATATGTTGGCAGTGCCATTGCAACCGATTTGATCATAACTTCCTTGCCTGCTCTCGAGAGAAATTTTGCCGACCATCCATTAACCCTTTGCTGAAGGCGTTCCCGGATATAATCAAAGATTTCTACTTTGGAGTCGTTCAGTTGCTCTTGCAATCCTAGGTATTTGCCATTACCTCCTTCATTTGTTATATGCGTTAACTGTTTGATCGCATTCTTTCCTTCCTGTGGGACTGTCTTCCCAAATGTGATGGCTGATTTATCCAGGTTAATCCTCTGTCCTAATGCCCTCTCGTATAAATTTAGGACATTTGCCAGAGTGTTACTTTCTGCTGCATTTGCCTTGCAGAAAAACAAGCTGTCATCAGCAAAAAGAAGGTGAGTTATCGTTGGGCTTGATCTTGCCACCTTTATTCCTGTGATCAAGCTTTGGGCTTCCGCTCTTTTTAGGTTAACGATTAAAACCTCTGAGCATAGAATAAACAAGTGGGGAGAGAGCGGGTCCCCCTGTCGGATTCCCCTTGATGGGTGGATATTGCCTATCGGCGATCTGTTGATGAGGACACTATATGTTACCGAAGTCACACATTGCATTATCCACTTAATTTATGTTTGATCAAATCACATTTTAGATAGCAGTGCTTCTAGGAAGTTCCATTCCACTCTGTCATATGCCTTGCTCATGTCGGACTTGATTGCCATGAATTTCTTTTTACACCGGGCCTTTGTGCTGAGGGCATGAATCGCTTCTTGTGCTATCAAGATGTTATCCGATATAGCCCGTCCACACACAAAAGCGGATTGTGTCTCCGAAGTGATATGGGGTAGCAATGATTTCAGCCTGTGGCTTAAAATCTTGGATATTATTTTATATCCTACATTGCACAGACTTATAGGTCTGAAGTTTGCCATATCTCGTGGCTTTGCTATCTTAGGAATCAAACATAAGTTTGTTTCATTCATTTCTGGTTCCAACAGTCCCGTTTCAAAGAATTCATGAACTGTTTTTGATACATCGGGGCCTATCACGTCCCAATACTTCTGGTAGAATAACGTTGTCATGTCGTCCGGGCCTGGGGCCTTTTCAGGATTCATCGCAAAGAGCGCCTCTTTGATTTCCGATGGCGAAATCCTCCTGCATAACTTTGAATTCATCTCTCGGTCATTGATGTCGGTGATCCGGTTGTGTGCTCTTCTTTGTTTCGTAGTGGCTTGGAAGAACATGGTGTTTTTATCTCCTTCTCTCAGCCACAGGCAACGGCTTTTTTGTCTCCAGAAGGTTTCCTCATCCTTCATTTCTTTTGTTAGCTCCATTCTGATTATGTTTATCTCAGCGGTTGATGTTTGACCATCAGTTTGAGCCTTTTTCCAGATTTCGCTTAAGGCGTTCCATCCTCTCCTCCGAGGTAGTAGTTTCTTGCTTTCTCCATCTGGATATAGATGACCGACATTTTTGGATTCTCTCTCCTAGTGTCGGAATGTGATTGTTTACTTCGGAGTGAGCGTTCCAGCCTTCTTCAACAGTGCACTTGAAATCCGGTTTTGATATCCATCGTTTATCAAAGCGGAAGCATCTCGATCCTCTCATTTTGCCCGTAGGGATATGAGTAAGGACTGGTCTGTGATCTGATCCTAGTAGTCTCAGATATTCAGATTTGGATTGAGGGAATATGTTATGTCATTCCTCATTTCCCATTGCCCTATCAAGGCGGCACCGAATGATATGTTCGTGTCGCCTGCCGACCCATGAGAAGCAATCACCTCGGTATGGTATATCCACCATCCCACATGCTTCCTGCATGAGTCTGAAATCCAGAAATGAGCTTGTAGCTTTCTTTCTTCCTCCCATTTTTCATGGTTCCCATTTATCTCATTAAAGTCGCCCGTCATGAGCTATGCTTGGGATCTTGATGCACCGAGGCGCATTAACCTTTCCCATACTAGGTTCCTCATTTTTAAGACCGGGTCCCCATAAACGAAGGAGATAATAACTTTATTGCCATTAACGGTTGCAGATACATCAATGACACAATTACTTGAAAAAAGAACTTCAACATTAAAACTTGAAAGAGCGAACAAAACTAAACCCCCACTAAGGCCTATGGGGTCAACTGAAAAAAAGAAATCATAACCAAGGTGGAGTTGGAGATCCTTGTGGTAACTCTTGTCCTTCTTGGTTTCCATAAGAAATAAAAACCCCGGGAAGAATTTTTTACGAATCTCTCTAAGGTGTCGAATTGCCAAGTAGCTTCCTGCTTCTTGGCAATTCCAGCTCAGAATCATCTTACGTTTCCGCTGGTGACTTGTCCTTCGTCACCAGCTCTTCATGGTCCTCCATGATTTCTCCGATTTCTGGAGGTGCTTCGGGGGTCAGCACATTGTTTTCAAAGAGGCGTTTGATCATTCCCACACTCATTCTCCTACTTGATCCTTCTCCTGCTAGCAAATCTCCTTTGAATTTTGCCTTTGATTTCGTTCCAAAACCTCTCTTTGGTAGTTATTTTCTTTTTTGCTTGTAGCGCTTCATTTCCAGGCCCAAGTCTAGTTTTAATACTAATCCTCTTCTTAACTCCTTCTTCATTATCAAGGCCCATACCATAGCCCACCATCTCCTTCATCGGTGATATCACCTCCTCCAAGTCACCCTTCATGGCCGCGCGGTGGCTGCTCAAGCTTGATAGGGGACGCCGAGGGCTCCTTTGCTTTTCCGGCGTTGACCTAGTCTTCCCCGGTGCGTTTGACAGTAGAGCTCGGAGGTCTCCCGGCTTCCCTGGATCCGAGGCCGCTTTCTCGCCGATCGCCGGCGAGTCACGATACCAGGAAGCTTTCTCCCACGCTCCTTTTTCTCCTTTGTTTCTCCGGCAGTCTTCTTCCCCTTGTCGACTTCAATACGGTTCAAAGCTCTCCGGAGATCTTCATGGGTCAGCTTCTGGTTCCTCGGTTTGTCCTTCGTCGGCCGATCCTTTATGTCTCTCACTCCGGTGGATTTTCCGGCGTCCTGACGGGTGAAGGATCTTTCCACCCACTCCTTTGTCGATTCTTTTGGACGAGATTTTTCCTTCTGCTTATTGTGGTGAGGGTCTCCATTCTCTTGGAAAAGACGCCTCTTGACATCACCTCTGTTTTTCGCCAGAGGTTCATTCTTTTTCTCCACTCTTTTTGGCTTTTCATCCTCACAATTGATGATTTCCCTCTATCTTTGATTCCAGTCTCGGCCTCCTTCTTTTCTAGCCATATGACGATATAGGCAGTGCCTACCATCGTGGTTCATTCTCCTGCAAATGAAGCAACACTTATGGAGCCTTTGATACTCCAGAGTCACTGAGATTTTATCTCCGGACGCGAATCTCAACGTCCTCTCAAAGTGGAGAGGTGCATTGCATTCAACCGAGACACGAACTCTTGCTTTCGGAACATCGGCCTTGCGGTAAATCCCAATCTTTTCTCCAATGGTTTTCAAGACCACCTCCATGATAAGGTGGATGGGTATACCAGATACACGAACCCAGAATTCCATTGTCGATGGAAAATCATCCCTCATGCTTGGTGACCATCTTTCTATCGGCAGCATCCATTGGTCGAAGCAGTATGGCCGGTCTTCTAGCACGGTTTTGAGGTCAGATTCGTTCCCAAAGTGGAACAAGAATTTTCCCCTGCAGAGGTCTTCTCCTGCTACCTTTCCCATCAAATTCCACGATTCTGGCATAAACTTCAAGAGAGCCCTCACTCGGTTTGCTTGAGACTCCACATTGATCACCCTTCCTGCAATGGTAAGGTTGAATGATTCAAGGATTTCCTAGTTATCAAAGTCTGGTATATCGATAATATCCAGATCATTGCTCGGGCTTCCTTTCACTGGCGATTTTCCAGGCATTCTTGCCATCTTAGGGAGAATTTTTATTGTGATTTGAGAACTTGACTTCAGGTTTGAAACAAGGGTTGAGCTAAAGTCAACTGGGGTCTTCTTTCCTTTGCTTTTATACACTGCTAGTCCACCTCTCCCCTGTGACCAAGCTGAAACGTAAAGGGGTGGCATGATTTCCTCTAATCACATGATTTTAGGCTAAACTCTTGTTGACGATCAATTTTTCAATCCCACAGATATTAAGAATCTCTTGATTATGATAATTAGGGTGATTGTCTAATTTTCTGATCATGAGATCCAAGGATGGCAAGAATCTCAGATTCTTTGATATTATGGTTGTTATGACTCTTCTCTGGCACTTTATATCCTTAATGAGTAGATATTCTTCTTCTTTTGCAGAGCCGGTGTCAATTCCTCTCATGTTGATCATATTCGGATTCCACAAATCTACCAGGGAGGTTCCCTTTCTTTGATTTCCGACTGTGTCGTTGTACTCCTCGTCGACCTGTAGTCCTTTTTCATTTGTTATGGGCTTGCGCACCATGGCTCTCCTAACTCCTTTGTTACTTCCTCTGTTTCCCAGGTTGTTCATCGCTAACTTATTCCTTTGGAAGTTCCTTGTATTCTTCATGGCAACGCTTGACGATTTCCAGATTACTTGATTCCCAAAGGTAACCCAACCTTCTTGTGATTCGTTCATCTTTTTTTCAACATTCCATTGCTCCACTTGATTCCAGTTCTTCTTCTTGCTCGAATTACAGAGCCGCTTGTAATCCTCTGGGTGTATGGGTCGCGATCTGTGATCATCCCCTGTCTTCGGTGATGTTGGCGGGCCATAACGGCTCAGATTTTGAAACCAAGTCATCGGTTACCTATGGAGGTTGAGAGAGAATACGTTACAAATCATGATCAGTGTCTGCAGTGTCAATCACGTTACTTCCAGCTTGATGTCTTCCCATATCTTCAATATTTAACTACCGCATATAAATATGAGTTGGCAATTTACTAATGTCCATTGTTAGGAGAGAAATGGAAGTTAATGAGTTATGCAAAATTCACTTACTAATTTTGTTATTGGTTTGCTTTTATTTTTCCCAAATTATAAAACGTCACAAAATAGAAAGTGGGTTAGCTCCAACTGCCCAAAACTTTGTTTTCATTTAACCATTAGTTTTAATATTTTAATTTTTCTTATTAATTAAGAAATTTAGGATATTTAATTCATAATTTCTTCTCTCTTTTTTTAACTCTGTTATTATTGATAATAAAATAAAGATTACAGAGACCTTACGACAACAAACCTAAGAAAACGATAGTTTAACATAAGAGACGATGATTGACAAGCTAAGAGATCAGGTTTAATTGATGCACTTGAAATGTCAATTATTGAAAGATTTTTGAACGCTTGAAAGACATCAAAATGTTCTGACCCTTTATATCGTAATAGAGTGAGCTTAGAGCAACACAAACAAAATGGAGAATCCGGAAAATCGGTCTATTAGATTGTTGAAACACGATTTACCTTGGCAACACAAAATCTCCAGCAATCTAAGCTTAACCAATCAGAGAGATTAAGCTAGTAGAAGCACAGAGGAACCTTTCCCATGAACAAACCTATCATCTTCCCGAGAAAAACAAACCATAGATCTAAATAACCGAAGCAAAAGCAAAGACAAAGGAGACCAAAAACATGAATTTAGGTTGGATGACTCGTAGCCTAAACCATTCGACATTGCAAAATGCCATCACCGACAGAAAACGAGAACCCAAACTAGATTTAAACGAGCTAAAAAGATAAACAAATCTTTCCAACCGGAAACAGAAGCGGAATGGTCAGAGACTACCGTTGCATGGCCGGAAAAAATGCATCTCCTCTCCTCTGTTAATGGAAAAGCCGATCCAACCCTTAATCACACCGGCGAGCCGCACCAAGGAAACCACATCTCATCTCCATGCAAACACATAGACGAGCATAAAGAGGCTGACGGAGAGGAGAAAGAAACTAGATCGGCGACGAGAACAGAGATTGTAAATCCACCGAAGCCACACCGAAAACCAAAATCGATTTACCGTAAAGGAAGAGATTTATTGTCGAAGCTCTAGATATGTACATAAAAGAAGAGAAAGTCAAGGGCCTCCTCTCCCCGATGTCGTGGAGGCCGCCGGCGGAGAGGAGAGAACACAATCACAGCGTCAAGAACTCGTTCGCTAGAGAGATTTTGAGGAGAGAGATAAAGGTTCTCTTTTATTCATAATTTCTTTACGTCCGAAAATCAAAAGCGTTTTAATAATCTCTTCTCTTGTGAAAAACAATCACCAATTACTAGGGGAGAGTCCGCGCTACGCGCGGGTTTGTTTTGAATAATTGTGTTTAAAACGTTTGGAATATGATGTTGAGGATGACGATGTTTAATAAATGCTGTGATTTTTTAAATAATATAAATGTAAAATGGTAATTTCAAAATAAAGGATGTATTTCAAGATTGAAATATATATAACTAACTTGATATATATATAAATGTAAATGGTTGTATAGGCAACATCATGGCAAATATATCAACGACTATAAAAAGAACATGAACACCCACCACAAGAAAAAAAAAAAAGTATAGCATTACATCATTAATTGAAAAGGGGAAGTAATATGTTGTTTAATAATGAAATAAACACGTAGTAAATAGATCTTTTTTTTTTTAGTGCATTGGTCGAGAAAACTTCATTAAAGATAAAAATTCTGGTTGATGGTGTTGAATGCAGTTCAAGGATTCCTAAATAAGACGGAAAATAGCAGTAGTTAGAGTTTAGATTTTAAATAATTGTTGGAATTAAATTAAGGAAAATATACCTAATCTTAGCTTTGGATTAATGCTGGTCAGGATAATTGTCACTTCTTTGTACGGTTGCATATAGAATTTTGTCTTGAATTCTAGAGCGGTCGTATCCCACAAAGCTACCTTAACGATAAATTTCCTATGTTCACATAAAATATAAGTACATTAAAATGTATCGGAAGAGGGTAATTTTTCTATACGAAACTTAGGATGGTTGGAGATGAGAACTTACTTTTCCATGAAAAGGCGAAGAATAATAGGGTGAACTGAATTTGGATCTTTCCATGAACAACCTTCTATGTAATGGATTTCGCCTTTTACATCTACATATAAAAAAATAATATATCATATTGTGGTAGGGAATATTGCAAAACTTAAATTGGTTTTTTTATACCTGGAAGCTCTTGATTTGTGTTAGCCAGGGTGCGTAACATGTTGTAGGAGGCTCGTTTGAATTTTCGTCCCGGTATCTTAACGGAATGACTTTGAACTTCAATAAGCGTGGTGCGATCCGTAAAAGTAATGGTGAAAGGAAGAGACGTTTCTTTGTATTTTGAAATATTTTGGTCAACCCGAAATCCATAAATAGCATACTTCGAACCTTCTTTCAAAACATCATGGTATTGAATTATGCAGGATTTGTGGATAAATCCATGGATGGAATCCCCCTTTAAGATAACCGAACGAAATTAATAAACTCCGAGATGTAATAGTAATTATATAATTATTGTTTAATAAAATAATCAGATAAGTTTTATAGAAGAATACCTTTTTGTCCAAGAAAATAAACGTCAGGCCGATAAGTTGATTATTTTTTGTACTATTACGTGTCTCCCAGAGTCGAAGAAGACGACTAGTGAGAGAATAAGTTGGATACCCACTTTGTAATTCATTAAAATATGTATAGCATGGGATTATGCTGTTGCAGATAACTGTGAAATTAATTTATACAAAAAGTCAGAAGTTGTCTTTAATGTCCTTACATGAAAAGAAATATATTTCGTTTCGTATATACCTGGTGTGGGAAATATTGATCTTCGGTCAAAAAGAAAGTCTGGGTCTTTTTTATACATTGCAACTGTGTGTTTTGTACTTGTTCTTCTCGTTTCTAAAAATACATCAAATATGAAAGACCATCGATTCAATTGTGATTTCATTCAATTCGAGTTGATCTTGATGTATTCCAATGTATTTTTATTAATTAATGTAGATTTGAAAAATTTCAAATAAATTAGCGATAAATATTTTTCATTGGTCTTTATATTTTTATTTCAAAGTTTTTATGAGATCAATATTCATACATTTTTAAACAAAAATAAAATATATATACACTGCTCAACAAAATGCAAACTTTCTATATCAAACAAAAAAAAAACTATAAAATTAAAAAAACACCATAAAATCATATTTGAAATACGAACTGTTATTAAGATATTTGAAACACCATAAAATCATATTTGAAATGTCATATTTCCAGTCATGGGTACCCGAAAGGTTTTTACTCTAAATTAACATCCCTAATATTTAGATCTAAACATGGTAGATCATTCGATTTGAGGTGTGGCTGAAAAATTTTCCATAAAAAGAAATTTTTTTGCGAGTAACCAGAAAGACATGTCAGGAGATGCATTCGGATATCCATTTAAAATACGATAGTAATTATTCAATTAACGTTTTTTATGCACTATGTTTGATAAAAGTCATGTGATTATTTTTTTTTATTCGAGTTCAGATTTTGGAAACTTTTTTTTATTAAACATTAACATTAAAAATTAAAAATAATACTAAAAATTTAAAGTAATAATAAATATTATAATCCTTCTTATAAATAAACATAAATTAAAATGAAACATTAAATATACTAAATACCTAAAATATTTCAAATATTTAAAAATATACTAAGAAATAATAATAAATATTTAATATTTAAATTTAGATTCGGATCTTTCGAATATCTATATTTCGGTTTAGCCACAAATTTGGTTTCGATATTGAAATAGTGAAATTTATTATTTATTCAAGTATTTTCCGGTTTAAAATTCATTTTAGATCAGTTTTGATTAGGATATTTAGTTTCAGTTAACTTTCTCAGGTAGAGAGGTAGTATTTAAAACCAGTGCAATGTTTTACAAGTGATTTTGAACACTTACGTAAGTAAGAAGCCAAGAGATTTGGCCAATAACTATACAACAAAAATAGGAAATAGATCTATATGGACCTAACCGACATAAATTGGTTTTGACCACGAATACCTGGCCGGCCGACCCAATATGTTAAATTAGTTTTTTTTTTTTTTGTAATCAATCTTTAAATCATTTTTCTTCATCATTATTTTCAAAATTGGGCTTATATAAATGATCTAGCCCAATAACCTTTTAATTGGGCTGAGTAGATAAGAAGTCGAATTGTTTTCCAAAAGACGTGTCTGGATTAATATTTTAGTAGTTAATATTTTTTTAAAGATATGAAAAATATACAGAGGAATATCTGTGAAATCATATATTTTCCATAACATGTTTTTTTATCAGAATAGTAATTAAAATGGGTTTAAAAAATATGTTGAGTCTAATTATGACAAAACTGATGAATTCAAACATATTGTTAAATATGTTGAAATACACCCCTAACATAACTTATTTATTGTGCACCAAACATATTGAAGAAACGATTTTTTTATTGTATTTTGAAATACATTAGAAAATTACCTCTCCAATAACAATTTTTTGTTATATATTTTAACTTATACATAATTGAATAACATTGGATTTTAAAATACAACCAAAACCATTTTAAATACAAAATTGAGTAACACCTCCGTAGGTTGGTAAAAGAAAACGAACCTGTGGTCGAGTTGTAGTCCAATGCATAATCTATATTTGTGTGAAGAATATACTTAGGAGATTGAGCATAACTATATGTTTGCATCATGGAAATCTTAGCTGCAATGTAATGATAGTTTATAAATAAGAAATACATATGACTAGAAGTAATAATGGCTGATGGGAAATCAGTGTTCATTACCTTGGACGTGTGGGCTGAGTAAGTTTAACTGTGATGATGTTTGACGAACTGAACGTCACAACCGATGGAATGAAAGGGTTGGGTATGCGACTATATTTAAATACTAATTGATATGAAGGGAGCAAAATCATTTAAAATTCTGGATATGGGAAATTAACATAAGAAGAAAATAATTGATTCATTCTAATAAGTCCGAAGATCTAATTTTAACGGAAATTTGAGCAATAAGCGAAGAACTAAGTGTTGAATATCTCAACAAGATACTGAAGTATCTATATTAATTAGGGAAGACATGGAGAAAAAAACCGAAGAGAGTTCTAATAATGGAAAGTTGAAACAGAGGAGGACGATCCATTAGAAAGATGATCACTCCAAACGGGCGCGCTTAGGCTCATAATCAGTGCCGGCTGTATCCCCAAGCTCACTGACGACTGATGTGGTGGGTGCATCATGGCTGTGCTCATCGCTATTATGCGGCTCCCCTTCGTCCTCGACAGAACCATCAACAAATCTGGTCTCCATAATGCGAGAGATTGTGAAAAACTGACGGGGAGCTATGAAATTATATGGAGTAACCTTGATCTGGAACTTGAAGGTCTTCTGGATGATTTTTTTGGTAACGCCGGGACATATGAGTGCGGCCATCTCTTCATCACGAACCTGTTCGAAGAGGGTGGTTGATAGTCAGAATGAACCGAATGTGTAAAACAATAGAGGAATAATGGTTACCGATGAAGAATCAGCGATGATAGCATCCGCTTTCATTCCAATTAGCTCTGCTGCATCACGATCAAATAGCACAAAGGTGCAGCCCGTCTCTGACATGTCTGTAACAGTAATCTCAAGGCGATACCTGTTGAAAACAGTTAGCGTGTTAGTAGATTGGGAGTTTTTTCTTCAAACCACATAAACTAACAATCAGACCTGAATACACCAAGAGCATTGTTTTTTTCACATCTCGGGCAGTACATTGATGTGTCTGACTTCACTAACTTTGTGCTGCAATTGATACAGGAGATATAACGCCAACTATGACCGCCTAACACATCGACAATAGTAGCAAATACAAAGAAGCTTGCAGACTGTTACACAGAAATAAAAGTTGCAATTACGGGTTTAGGGTTTATTACTGAGAGAGACATAAGTATGCGTACTTCAAATCAAATATGACTATAAACAGAATGAGATAAATAGAATTTGAAATTGAAAGAAGAACAAACTGTGAAACAACAGTTTTTTGTAGCTAAGGAAACCCGAAATTAACAATGATATGTGGGGAATATGCAAACAGATAATTTGAAAGTGGTATCATGTGGTTGTCAAAAGACGACAAAACATCAAACTTTGTGAAAACATGGACAGATAAATCCCGGGCATATAATATAAGAAGACAGAAGTGAATGTTGCTTGGAAAGCACAAATGTGAGTAAACATAATCACATAATACAGGTGGCATGACGAGCGGCTAGATCTATTTAAGCTTGTATGTGTCACGATTATAACATGGAAAACAAACACAGGGAAGAACTCAAGGAGAGCCTCCCGAACAAATTCATGCAGTTCGCCTATAGTCACTGTCTCCAATCTCGTTATGGTAGAGGAGGAGGTTGTAACGAGCGGAATAGGCAAGCCTCCATGACGCAACCTGTTAGGCAACGTGAAACGGACTCAGCTATCATTCCAAGTTATTCATGTGGGTACCAAAAATATTTACCGGTACATATAGGTCTCAGTTTCGGGAACGTCAGTGTCGAAGAAGAGCCTGGTTGTCGGGGTAGAACTGAGGGTTAAAGCACCTGGTAGGGGAAGGTACGGTTATATTATCTCTAGCTATTTATATACAGACATGCATTCTATGTGCCATTCAAAAGATAAAGTCACAGATTTTCAATATAAGAATTCAGATCGCTGAACTCGAAATTTTAATGAACATTAACATTTTAGTTAACATGATTTTTATTCTGGTTGTCATTTTTTTTTCTAAAATTAACATAAGCATTTTAGTTATCAATATATGCAGTTTATAATATCTATTATAGTATTATAATAAAAATCGAGTGAAAACTGAATACATCACAAAATGCTCAAATTTTTAAAAAAATAGTATATTATACAGAAATTTTACAAATAAAAAACACGTATATCAAGTTTAGCGATTATTTTGGAATATACAAATTAATATTTTTTTAATAATATTTATTGGATATTTCATAAGGATTAAATCATATATATTATAACGGAAAAATATCATAGTGACAAAATATAAGTATTCTATTCATATATATAAGCCGGTTATTCATCTTTCTTACGAGTTAACTTGGCACTAACCTCGGACTGTCTTTGGGTTGACAGTGGTGATGAGAAGGACACCTGGTTGCGGCGCGGGCGTGTTCCACCGTTCACGAAACTTAGCTGCAGTGTCACCCCAGAGATAAACACGCACGGTTTCACCACTAGGCCATGTCAAAGTCATTAAGTCAGTTAACTACTAAGTACCATGCACGATATGATTTGATAGAAAGGGTGATTTGGTTTACTCGCTCATAAAGAGATGCAGGAAGACACTGTCTTTAGCAGATTTCTCTTGAGTGGACACTGTTGCAGGTTCTGGGATGGAGGCTCGCAGAGTTTCCCCTTTGACCAAGCGTATTTCACCGAGGACATCTATTGGATATTCAGAAGTGGAAGAGTGTAAAAACCTTTGAAAATAATCATGGCGTAATGTAATTATAGAATTAGGAGAGATTCGGTTACCAAATAGATCGGTATGAGTATCAACGGTGATTGATAAATCTGCGAAAGAACGGATCCGGAATTTCTGCCTATCAATATTGCGATTTCCTTCTGGTATTTTCACCATGGAGGTTCGTGCAGTGAAGATGATGTTGTATATGTTATCTGCCACGCTGTAGAAGGTCTTGCTGGGGTTGAGTATGAACTTTTTCAGCTTATAGACAGCATCTCTTTCGAGGTAATCCTGGTAGCGAGACACTTTATTAGCCGAAATGAATCCATGAGCAGCATTAGACTGGAAAAGATGATGAAACATTAGCAAAGGAGGTAAAGGCGTGAGGTAAGATAATGAGGTATGAGAATTGGAAAACCTCAGAATCAAGGAAGAGGAGCTCCAAACCCATGAGGACGTTGCCCGCGTTAAAGTTTCTGGCTTCCCAGAAATGGATGAGCCGGAAAACCAGTTCTGGATTGCACACCCCAGAGTCCATTTTCTCCAGACCTTTGAAATCCATAACCTGTTCAGTGGTGTAAAAAACGGTAGATGCCATGAGGTAAGAGTAGTTCTTCAAATACGAATGTGATGGATGCAAATAAAGGCTGGGCTGTGGGTTTTTAAAGGCAAAGCGAGAGGGAGCATAATTAATCACAATGATTGGTATTGAAAGCAAATCAATTATAACGGGAGTGTTAATAAGGGAGATGAAGTTGTACAGTCCTATGTTATACGAATAGGAGGAGAAACAGTTAGGTAGGATAGATGAATGGTTGGGGCATATGTGAATCGATAGTGGTTATGTTGTTGTTAAGCTTGAAGGGGAAATTTAAGGCTACTAAGTAGGGGATATGGTTAAAGCTTATTGAATACATAAATTAAAAGCATTTTAAACGTAATTGTAAGGAGGTGTAATAATTTTAAATAAGTCACGTGCTTATTGTTAGTTTGCATAGTGGGTGTTTATTTGAGTTTTAAGGGGACGATTAAGCATGTTATTATTGTTCCATTGTAAGTATATGAAGCTTCTCAAAGTTAAAACAGTTATCATTGTCAGGATACTAAGCTTCTTATCACGGTTGCATTGTTAATATATTAAGGCTCTCATATTTGTAACCTACAACAATGATGCAGAAAATCACAACTAACCTTCGCAATTCCAGCTCCAAGAAGAAGAAGAAGTTGAGATTGTCAGCAGGAGGCCTTCTTTACAAAATCTCTACCAAAGCAAAAACTTTAGGTTAATAAATGCGAATAACATATGTGAGTATATACAAGTTCATGAGAATACAGCAGAGCGTACAATTTTGAGAGTTGTTAATGTACCATCGAATTGATGCGTTGACACACAGAGGCTAGGTCCCGAGTTAGGTGCTCCGACTTGCTCTTTTCTCGCTGCAGAGCCATCTTCTTAACTCTATTTCTGATGAAATAAAAGAAGAGAAAACTTAGATGAACATAAAGCCTACTACATATCATCTATATCCAGTATGTTCCCACAACAACACTTTGGTCCAGATATAACAAGGATGGAGCAGAAAATTTCTGGTGTTTCCAGATAGGATTATCAAATAAACCGAGGAGGTGGAAAAAATGAAAGTAAACAGAAGAACTTTCATGGATGTTTTAAAACAATACACAGACAAACTTAAGTTCTTACCGCAGTTCCTTGAGGTTCTCTGCTATTGCCATATTGTGAAGAACCTGCTTGATCAATTGAAAACCAATTCAAAAAGTCACAAACAAATTTTTAGATAAGAGATAGAAAAACGATATATTCCAGTAACCCAACGAAAACACAATGCAACAAGAGTAATCAGTGTAAATATATTGCAGAATTTCAAACACAGAACTAAGTCTGACATTTCATTGCAACTCCAATGTATGCGAATCATAAGGTATAAGAGAGCAAGGGAGAATTCATATGAAATGTATAATATACTGATCAATAAATACGGGAAAGAAGAAAACAAAACTAATGAGTAGGCATCCAAATTAGCTGATGGCGATATTGATAGTTTCTGTTATGAAACTGTTTTCGTGGTGCAATTTTGAAGACGACTTCTAGGACTTAGCTATAAAGAGCTACAAGCACAAGAACATACCAATTTTGATATCAGAGTATCCACTTCCATGGACCTTTAATTTACCGCCTCCTGGAACATTTGTCAAGAAACCAGTATTACTTTAAGGTCGTAATGATGGACTTGTTCATATTACACAGCCTACTCTCTTTTTTACCTTCAAATTGGTGATAACTTTTTGCTATGCCCTCTCGTATTACATAGGAACTTCCGAAAATATTTTCGGCTCTTCTTGAGTCTCAGTTTGGCATCTATGTACTGCAGCTTTTAGTTCAGGAATGGGAGCTTCTCTTTCTGCTCTTCTTTGATTTCTCTCTTCCTCCAAGACTGTCTTCAGCTCAGCTATAAAGACCTTTAGACTGAAATCAAGAAGTATATATTTCTGACGATTACATATGTACAATGTTAACGCTTATGAAAACATAGTCACAGAATATAGTTCCAAAACAGATGAGTATGAAGAAAACTATGTGAATATGAGAAACAACTCATACACAGACGGAGCAACTCCCGCATTTCAGTTCATAACATTATCCCCAAATTCAAGNTCAAATCTAACCAAAGAACGGATGTCTAGAACGCGGGTGAAAGCCAATTCAATACATAACTCAGCGAGAGTAGATCTAGAAGTGCATACATGGATCAGAGCTCATCGAAGCGTATAATAATGTTTGTCTCAAAACGATGGCGACCTAACCAACCCCCAATAACCTAAACGATGAGCTAAACTGAAAATGCATTCTACTTAGAAGACCTTTTATGTTCGCAAGATGAGGGAGAGACATTGATGATGCCGGTTACTGTGGGAAGTAAACGCCGATTGGAGCCGGAGACCGCCGTGAGAAGAAGCAGGTTGGAGCGCTTCAATCCGGGAGAACTAAGCTCGAGGAAGAAAGTAGCGAGATCGAGCGATCGGAAAGGGAAATATGAACACAGAGTTCTCCGAGTATCGGAAGCGAAGGATCGAAGTAAGATCTTCGTAAAGAGAAACGAAGGATCGAAAATGAAGTAAACCATCGCTTTCTTCTTTCATCACGGAGGAAGAAATATGTTTTAATTTGACAGGTAAATAAAATTCCTGGACATATCTGTTGTCTGAAATTATATAATAATAAATGTTTCAAATTTAAGTAGAATAAAAGATAAAGTACAGCATTTTGGTAATTTGGTTTAAGTCATGTTTGGTATAGATTGGAATTTTTTTTTCCTATTCTCGATATTTGTTGGTTTTGATTCATGAAGTGTGCTTAGTTGGAATTAGAGGGGTAAGAATGCTATAAATAAAAGCAATTTATATATATCGTAGTACTCAGTTGTAATGTTGGCATCAAATAACTTATTAGTTAATATTAGAAAAATTTGTGTATAATACATTTTTCACATTTGTAAATATTGAATTACGAATAAATTAAAATTGATATCTCCAGAAATTAAATTAATAAGTTAGTGAAAATGACACAAATTAAAAGTTTTGAACTTGATTTGGAAATAGTCTATAATTTAAATTGATGAACAATAATATTTAAGTTTTTGAGGTTTCCTGTCAACCCGTCTAGAATATTTACCTCTGATATGTGGGAAACTTAAATAGCTAATATATAGAGGAGATTATAATTTTTTTTTTTTAAAGTAACATAAAAAATTATATAATAACCCACATGTTAGATCACCCAATGAAGAATGGCAAAAAATGTGAGAAACAGATAATTTGATTCGCACAGTTGTATAAGTCATTTGAAAAGAGAATTGAAAATAATACATAACCAGGAGAGGAAAACAATTTGCAAGTGAACTTGTCCACAATAATAATTAATAGCTAATGAATCGCATCTTATGTGATATGTCTGCTGGGTCCATTCTGCAAAAAAAACCTATTACAGGGTCAACACCAATATATGTTCAGATGAATATATTTTTAAGGTTTAGATTTACGTAAGAATCGAGCGTTTTATAGTACTTACTTTTGGATACAACAATGACGCATGGAGTCTGCAAAGATCCCGTGAAAATAAGAAACTGTTCAGTTAACAAAATTAAAGTATGAGTCTGTTAATGTGTTGGGACAAAATCATCTCAATGTGGATTTCGTACCTCATTCTTTAGGTAGATTGTTACAGATTTCTCTATAAACTATATTTTTCAAACCATTTTCAATTGGACCGGCTCCCTGAAGGATACGAAGTCCTTTTGGAGATGTTACCCTGGACAGAGCGACATATAACTGGTCATGACTGAAAACTGGTTGTGGTAAATAGAGAACGACTGACTTTAAACTTTTCCCTTGACTTTTGTTAATGGTCATAGCGTAACAAACCCGAACTGGAAATTGTCGTCTACGGAGTGTAAACGGATATCCTGATTGAGGAGGCGATAATATGATCCTTGGGATTGTAACTTTTTTACCATCATACATTCCTGTGATGATTTGACCTTCCAACACGTGTTGGCTCAACTGCGTCACAATTAATCTAGTACCATTACATAAACCCTCCTTTTGATTGATGTTTCTTAAAAGCATAACTGGGACTCCTAACTTCAACTCGAGTTTATGCTTCGGCATTCCTGGGAACTCGAGGGAATTTAAATACTCAACTGGGTAAAGGGCATCATAATCTGGGCCAAGCGTGTCTGCTTTTGCGATGTTGTCTGCGCTCACATACTCCTTTACCTGTCCTCCAATCTTAGATAGCATGAATGCATTAATCTCATCTACCGTTTCATTTCGAGGAGTGAGGATAGCATGCTCGATGAACCCCTTGTAGTCGCTAGTCGATTGATCAGTTAATGCTAGGACCAAGTCACCAATGTGTTGTATTGGGTTCAGAGTGGGCTTCAAAAAGAAGGAGTCATGAATTGCAATAATGTCACCCACAACAACAATACCACCCGTGCTTGTTTCACTTGTAGCGGCTGTTCCGTCCCCCACACTTAAAAGCCAAGTTGCGAATTCCGCTTCACATGCATGCAACCGCATGTTTTTTTTAAGAACAAAAACTTCGCATGCATCCCATAAATAGGATTGACTTACAGATGCAAGGACGGTGTCTGCACGCGTTCCTTGTGCAATAACAGGCAAAATTTGTCGGAAATCCCCCCTAAGCAAACCCGTTTTCCCACCAAATGGTTTCTCGCTCGTTTCTGATTCGCTTTCAGATAGCAAGTCCTTTAGTGTTCTATCCAGGGACTCAAAAGCGCATCGATGTGCCATAGGGGCCTCGTCCCAATTGATGAGATCAGTTCTTGATATTAATTCTGATAGCATAGTCCCTCGCTTAATGCTACAAGTTGATTCTTCTGTCACTTGGAGCGGTATTTTAAACCTTGAGTGTGCGGTCTGACCCCCAGGTAAAAGTAAAGCAGCTATACCTGAAGAGACAACAGGTAGGACGACTTTCTGAATAGAGCGTAGTTTTGCGATGATTGTTCTATACACAAAAGTTTTGCCGATTCCACCAGGACCATAGAGGAAGAATAATTTGACTTGCTTCTTGTTCACTGATTCCATCACTGCCTCATATATCTCCCTCTGCTCACCATTCAGAGTTCAAAATAGTCTTTGATGTTCTTCGCTTTCAAGCTTTTCATTATATTGTAATTCCTGTTGCAATAGACTGTTTTGTAATTCTTTAAGAACATTTGGATCAGGCTTTGGCATATCATTGAAATCTGCTAGGGACTTTTCATGCTGGTGGAGCAACTTCTCAATCTCTATTAAAGTATATTGCTTGAGGTTGTCATCTTTTAAATGAAACTGGGAAAACCCAAATGCCCGTCGCTTTTTTTCCAGAATATCTTTTGATAATGATTTTCAACAATGTTCCCATAAACACACCGGATTGGCGACCTCACAATAAATAAGCAGCAAG
>OVAO01000467.1:0-21048 GCA_900406285.1 Biscutella auriculata | reverse complement strand
AGGACGTGGAAAAGCTATGTTCTCAATGCATCAAGTGCAAACAAGCCAAGGCTAAAAATCAGCCTCTCGGTTTGTATACACCTCTCCCTACTGCATTTAATCCTTGGTATGACGTATCTATGGATTTTTTGTTGATTCCACCTTTGTTGTTGTTGATAAATTCTCTAAGATGGCTCATTTCATTCCATGTCATAAAACGGATGATGCTTCCAATATTGCAAACTTGTTCTTTAGGGAAGTGGTTAAGTTACATGGCATGCCTAACACAATAGTTTCGGATAGACACACCAAGTTCGTAAGTCACTTTTGGAGAACCTTATGGAGTAGACTTGGTACCAAACTATTGTTCTCTACTACTTGTCATCCTCAAACGGATGGACAAACTGAAGTTGTTAACCGAACCATGGCAATGCTTCTTAGAGCCTTAATCAAGAATATTTTTAAAACTTGGGAAGAATGTTTGCCCCATGCCGAATTTGCATATAATTTAGCAAAGCATTCGACTACTAAATTCAGTCCTTTTGAGCTTGTTTATGGATCTTTGCCACTCACCCCTTTGGATTTAATACCTCATCCTTTGAGTGCAAGTTTGAGTATAGGTGGTGTGAAGAAGGCCGAACAAGTCAAGTTGATGCATGAACAAGCTAAGGCTAATATTGAGTCCAAAACCAAATATTACACTAAGCACGCCAACAAAAGACGCAAGGCTCAAGTATTGAATGAAGGAGATTGGGTTTGGATTCACTTGAGGAAGGATAGGTTCCAGGAGGAAAGAGATTCCAAGCTTAAGCCGATAATAGATGGCCCTTTTCAAGTCACAAGAATGATCAATGAAAACGCCTACCAATTGGACCTCCAAGGTAAGTACAATGTGAGATCAACCTTCAACGTTTCTGACCTGATTTCTTTTGGTATAGGCCCCTCGGATTTGAGGACAAATCCTTTTGAAGAGGGAGGGGATGATACACGCTTGGATGACAAGGAACCGATTATGCCTGAGGAAGAACCATCTCTCCAAGCACCAACCGGTCCCATCACTACAGCACAAGCGAAGACACTTGTTGGAGCTATCATGCACACATAGGAGGACTTGGAGATGACTTTCTACGTCTTGAAGGAAAGGGAGCCGGATGCACAAATCTTTCTCCTTTCATCTTCAAGAAACTAAACCAACATTGAGATGGTTCGAGGTACTATTTTACCTTCGGTGGGTTTTGTCCAAATGGGTTTTCCCACCAAGGTTTTTTATGAGGCCCATTTCACATGAACCAACTCTCAAGGTCCCAAGAGAAAGCGCTTCATCTCTTCTGCAATATAGCCGTTACTTTCTCTTTGTGACCATGTCGTTTTTCCCTTTCTTATTTGCGTTTTGCCCCTCATGTTTAGGGCTTCCTTTTTGTCTTCAGTATTTAATCCCTTTGTTGGAGAACCTTTTTCCCTTAGCTAGCATTTTTGAATCAAAAACGAGAACTTTCTAAAGTTAGCTCTTTCTTATTCAAGTGTGTCATATCTTGAGAAGAATCCTAAGTGTGTCATATCTTAGGCTTAAGGTGTATCTAGAGATTCCCACTTCTCTAGTGGTCCTCTTCGTCCATCCCCTTTCATTATTCGCGACAACAATATCAGGCTCTGGTAGGGCCTCGACCACAATGTCGCCTCTCCCCTCCAAAGTTGGCGGATCGCAAGAGATGGGGGTTGTGTTTCCGTTGTGATGGCAATTGGTATAAGGATCATAAGTGTGGGCGTCCGGAATTAAAGGTCCTTCCTATGGTTGATGGATTTGAAGTTGAGGTTCTTAATGAAGAAGAAGCTCATGTAGCACCAGAGGATGCGATTGAGTTGATGGTTCCATCGTTGCATTCATTCATGGGGGGCATTCTTCTAAGACAACAAAGATGTATGGCAAGATTGGTAAAACGAGAGTCGTCGTGATGTTGGACAGTGGTACTTTGCACAATTTTATTTCTCCCAGAGTGGCAAAGAAAGCTAAACTGAAGATTCGTGATGCTCGGAAACTAGATATTCTCCTTGGTAATGTAGTTACAGTGGAGGGTTTAGGCGTGTGCCAAAATGTCACCATCAGTCTAGTGGGTTTCCCTTTCTCCACAGATTTCATTCAATTGGAGTTGGGTTGGGGCGGATGTGATTTGGGCATTCATTGGTTAGAAACCCTTGGTCCGTGTAAAGTTGACTTGGGCAAACAGGAACTCACATTCCGTTACAACAATCGTGAGATTACTTTGTTCGGCGATACATCCTTGCACTCTAGTCGTTCTTTCGAATTCTTATTGTTGGAGTCGCACATCCCTTTCTACCAGCCATTGCTCTAGCATTCTGAGTGTCATGCGGTTCATGTTCCGAGCACGTTGATCCCTCCATCCATTACTCAACTCCTACAGGGGTTCGCACATTTTATGCGCCCCAGGGCTTGCCTCCGGTACGCGGTTACGAACATGGCATTCTTCTGCACTCGGTTACCTCACCGGTTTCGGTCAGACCGTATCGTTATCCACATTCAAGTAAAGTTGTGATGGAAACAATGGTTCAAGACATGCTGCAAGCGAGTATTATTCACAGGAGCCATAGTCCATTCTCCAGTCCGGTTTTGCTGGTGAAGAAAGAGGACGATACATCACGTTTTTGTGTCGATTACAGGGCCCTAAATAAGGCTATGTTCATGGATAAGTTCCTCATACCGGTTATTGATCAGTTACTAGACGAATTGCACGGGGCAGCGGTCTTTTCTAAACTTGGTTTGTGTTCTGGCTATCATCAGATTCGCATGAAGGAAGCTGACATCGAAAATACCGCGTTTCAGACTCACGAGGGCCACTACGAATTTGTAATGATGCCTTATGGTCTCTCTAACGCGTCAACCACGTTCCAATCCTTCATAAACGACATATTTCTTCCATTTCATCGACATTTTGTGCTGGTCTTTTTTGATGATGTTCTGCTTTATAGCAGCGATGCGGGATTTGCCGACGCCCAAATCTATCAAATCCCTGCGGTGATTCCTAGGCTTGAAAGGTTACTAGAGATGTTGTGTTCGTGATTATGGCATCATCGCTCGTCCCTTGACATAACTCCTTCACAAGAATCACTTTACGTGGTCTTCTGAGGCTCAGACAGCCTTTGATGCATTAAAATCGGCAATGACGACAGCGCAAGTCTTGTCTCTGCCCAACTTTGACGAGGTCTTCATTGTCGAGACAAAAGCTTCTAGTTTTGGTATCGGAGCGGTGCTAATGCAGCAGCGTAATCCCATTGCTTATTTCAGCCACGCACTTACTTCTCGGGAACAACTTAAACCGATATATGAACGTGAATTGTTGGCTATTGTTTTCGCCATTCAAAAGTGGAAGCACTATCTCGCTAAAATTTTTGCTGGATCAGAAAGACGTCTCCATGGACTACCAAAAATGGCTGAATCGATTGTTGGGATACACGTTTGATATGTTTACAAACCAGGCTTGCAAAACAGAGCCGCAGATGGCCTCTTTAGGATTGAACCGCCGGGCCACTCTCATTTGGGTACTTTGTTTTTATCTCTTACGGTTCCGTCGATCTTGCATGCACATGATCTTTTTGAGGAGATTCAACGCGATGTCGATATTCAGAAATGCATACTCGACGTTCAAGCCAACACAGACTACACCTCGAAATTAACAGTTCGTCATGGTAAACTTTGGCGCGGAAACAACTTGGTCATTGGTTCGAACTCACGTTTTATTCCACTCTTATTGGAAGAAGGCCATGACAGTAAACTAGGTGGTCACTCCGGAGTCCTTGGGACAGTGAAGCGCATTCGACAATGGGTTTACTGGTCCACAACGAAGAAGCAGATTGATCGATACGTGGCCGAATGCAACGTATGCAAGCGCCATAAGTCTTCCACGCTCTACCCAACAGGTCTTCTTCAGCCACTTCTGGTCCCTACTGCGATCTGGTCTGATATCAACCTTGACTTCATTGAGGGCCTGCCTACATCGAGCGGGTTTAACGTGATTTTGGTCATCGTGGACCGCTTCGAGAAGTTTGGTCACTTCCTGGGCTTGCGCCATCCATTTATTGCGGCGGATGTGGCTCAGGTTTTCTGTAAAAATATTGTTAAATTACACGCTTTTCCTTGTTCTATAGTTTTTGATCGTGACCGTATTTTCCTAAACTCGTTTTGGCAAGAACTGTTTCGTCTTTCAGGTATTAATCTTCGTTTCAGTTCGGCCTACCACCCCCCGACTTACGGACATACTAAGGTGGTTAATCGCTACCTCGAAACATACCTTCGCAGTTTCGCATCAGATCACCCTCGACAGTGGGAACACTATCTCCACTGGGTAGAACTTTGGTACAACACGTCCTTCCACACCTCTATTAAGGCAACCTCGTTTGAGGTCGTCTATGAGCGTCCTCCGCCATTATTCCTCTAGTTTGAAGAGGGCTCCACGACGAATGGCGAACTCGAGCACCAGCTCCAGGAGCAAGATAATATGATTAAGGTTATTCGGGACAGATTGGTGCATGCCCAGCAGCTCATTAAGAATAACTCGGATAAGCACCAATGGGATGTGGAGTTCGAGGCGTCTCCATACGTCTTGATAATCTTTAGAATCTCCATACATTTCGGGATCTGCGCTTTGCAGAAGAACAAACAATCGTCTGTAAATAGAGGATGAGAGACCGTTGGACTCGCTCTCGCGATCCTAAGTTCTGTGATCCTCTTCTCGTCTTTTGCTCCCTCAAGGAGGTAGATAAGCGCCTCGGTGCAAAATATAAATAAGAAAGAGGACAGTGGGTCTCCTTGCCGGATACCTTTAGAAGGTTTTACTCTTCCTCTTGATTGTCCATTTATTAAGATCTGGTATGAAACCGAGGATATGAACGCCATAATCATTTTAACCTATCTAGCTGAAAATCCTAACTTGATCGTCAATGCCTGTATGAAAATCCACTCAAATCTATCATAAGCCTTGCTCATATCGGTTTTGATAACCATATATTTGGAATTGCATATAGGATTAGTGCGGAGGGCGTGAAAATTCTCTTGGGCTAGTAAGATATTGTCTGTATTAGACGTTTAGCCGCAAAGGCTGATTGAGTCTCCGGAATCAAGCTCGGGAGGGTTGATTTTAGTCTTTTGCTTAAGATTTTGGAAATAATCTTGTAGCTCACATTGCACAAGCTTATGGGCCTAAATTCTATCATGTGTCTTGTTTATTCTTCTTTAGGATAAGACATATGTTCGTCTGATTTATTCTTGGGTCAATCTTCTGTGTCTCAAAAAAGTCATTCACTAGGTGGATGACATCATGGTCAACCAAGTGCCAAAAATGTTGGTAGAATCTACCGGTCATATCATCAGGCCCTGGCGGCTTGTTAGGGTTGATCGCAAACATTGCCTCATTTATCTCTTGATTGGTTGGTTCCGCTACCAAGCAAGTATTGGTTGTCGTTGTAATTTTCTCGGTAATATACCGGAGAGAGTCTTCTAGGTCCAAGCTCTGATTGGACTTGAAGAGCTCGGTGAGAAACTCACTAGGCGAATTCGTTTCACTGAATATCTTCCTTTGTGGCTGCAGGACGCGAGGAGTCAAGCAAGGATAAAAAATATGATGGATTGGCAAAGCAAGGACTATAATTGAAATCAGTGGCTGACCCGGTTGTCCGGAACGTCCATGCGAGATTAAAGAAAATTGGGTTAGGATTTCACATAATCATCCAAGAGATTACCAACTTGATGGGATTGTTCGATATCATATCGATCAACCATCTGATTCTAGCAAATGCTCTACGGCGTAGAAAATCTGCAGTGGGCGAAAAAACAAGTGAATCACCTCAAGACCTAATACCTTGATTTAGCAGCTCCTGAAAAGGAAGAGATAGAAATTTTATAGTAATTTCTACATTTTTATTTTTATTATGTAATCAATATCACATCTTAATTTTCATTTAATTTTTGTTTTAGTAATGTATGGGTTGCTTCGATTTAACAAATTAGTTATTTTGCGAGATTGTATCATACTCGTGGAGGCTTAACGAAGATTCCTTTTATATTTAAGGCTCTTTTTCTTGTAATGTACACGTTCAATATTTGTGAACCTCACGAGTTTTGTTTACCTTCCCTTTCTTAGGCATAGACCAATGTTAGTTTTTGTAGTCAGCTCCTTTCTCTGGATTTCCTTGATACTACATCAACCATAGAGCCGACTTCCTCTCCCAAGTACGTTTCGAGGATGAAATATATACATTTGGTCCTTCCATACATGACATGCAACAAAACGTGGTACTGTATAGGTCCTCCGGGCCCTATCGGAAGAGAATAAGAGCAAGTGCAATGTTAAGGATTTTTTAAGGAGTTCTTAAGATTATTTTAATCTAAAATAATGATAAGAAACAAATGAAAAGACTTTGGAAATTTTATAAGAAAAGAGGACCCCAATGGTAGAGAGGTTCTTAAGATTAAAATATTAATTTTTTATAAATTTTAATATTAAAAATAAAATGTAATTTATTTAAATTTCTTTTAACTTTTAAATTATTTCATAACATATAACATATAGTTATAAATAAAATGCAATAAAAACATATTATAAAAAGAAGTACATATTTAAACGGGTAAAAATGGTTAATTCTAATCTTAATTCGTGTCAAATTTGAGCAAAATATTTTCAACCAAATCCGCTTTCAATTGTTGGTATTTTGCGTGATCCTGAACTCGGATTCAATTGCTCATGAGATTTGCATCAAAAAAAAATATTATGTATTTTTACTAACTAATTTATCGTGAATATTAATATATCTATCGATAATTTGATAAAATTTTAAATGTAAACTAAATATATTTTGCTGGCTATATTAAATAAAATTATATTTTATTATATTAAATAAAATTATATTTTATTAAAGTTAAAATATTTTTATTATAAAAATATTCACGTTGAACGCGAGTTCAATTTTTTTTAAAACCTGTTATATGAGGGGAAAAAAATAAAAAAAATAAAGGGAATGCACACGCATGTGACGCATGGCGTGTCTTGGAAGGAAGGATCATTTCTTTGTGAAGAAACGTTTCTTAGCTAAAGAAATCTTTTCTTAACATTATTTTTTCTAGAAATCCGAGCCAAGAAACTCATTTTTAGAGCGTTGTTGATGGGCTAAGGGGGGATACATTGTTGTACTACATTTGAGCATTAAATTTTTTGCCTAAACACACTTCTCTTCTTTTTATTTTCTTTTCAAATTTAAATCCAAAATCGAGTAAAGAACAAAAAGAACCTTTAAATTTTATGATATTTACGAACCTGACTAAAATTTAACAGGTCAAATCCGACAAAGATCAGGTCATTCTTTCTAAAAAAATTGATTATTTGAATTTATTTTAGTATTAGATTTGTATTAGTTGTACTAGTGGTCATAACCCCCTCCCTTATGGTCATAACCCCCTCCCTTGTTATTCTGAGTCGAAATAATCTAGGGTTTGATCAACGCGTGTTACAATTCGTATTTTATTTTTTTGGGTTCTCATTGGTCAAGTTTTTGCGACCAAACTACCACTACTCAGATTTAATATGATCCACATTCACAAAACAATTGCAAATTTAAGACCAAACTACCATTACCAAGGTTTTTATTGGTTTGCAATCACAAAACAATGGTAATGTGCCACTACACATGGTTTTACACTAGTTTACAATTTTTACACCATTCTACTCGCTCATAAGACAATATATGTCGTACTAAATGATAAATTCAATACAATAGTTCAATAATATTGTTAAAATCATAAATTTTTATAATCGATTGTTTTCGGGGAGATAAGTTCGGTACAAAAAATATGTTCCTAGTCAAACCCTAACATTTGAAATTAATAGTATCTCATATATAAATAAACTTTATTATGATAAAAATGTTTATATTTATTCGTATATAATGAACAATGCTTTGAAAGTTGATTAACTTCAAAAACAAAACCTGATTAACCTCAAACAAAATTAACGAAACTAATTTGATATACATAGATACAAGTATGTAATATTAGAATTGTATGTAGTCAATGAATTCACAACCTCCCATATGGTCATAACCCCTACCCTTCTTATTCTGAGTCAAAACAACCCATGGTTCGATCCACACATGCTACAGTCGTAGTTTTTTTTTTGGTCGCTCATTGGTCACATTTTTGCGACCAAACTACCACTATTCATGTTAAAATTGGTCCATAGTCACAAAACAGTTACAAATTTGTGATCAAACTGCCACTACTCAAGTTTTTATTGGTCTCCAGTCACAAAACAATGGCAAATTTACCACTAATGTGCCACTACACAAGGTTTTACACTCGTATACAAAAATTTTCACCATTCTACTCCATCATAATATAAAAAATGTCGTACTAAATGATAAATTCAATAAAAAAAATTGAGTAAGGTGGATAAAATCATAAATATTTGTAATCAATTCTTGTTTTGGTTAGATAAGTTTGGTACATATAATATATTTCTAGTCTAACCGTAACATTTCAAATTATTCGTATATATATAATTATATAATTATATAATTATATCTCAATTAATTTGAAATTAATCAAACCGATAAACTTTAAAAATTTTGAGAAACATAGCTTTTACTTAACCGAACCAAATAAAAAGAAACATAAATAATCTAAATCTAAATAAATTAGTAAATAGTTAATTCTCATATAGTCACGCTATTGATCAAAGTAGTAATATTTTATAGTTATGTTTTGAATGAACAATAATATCACCTTATCTCACTGGTTAGAGCAGCCTTGTTTGGTTCCTTAGACCAAGGTTCAAGGACCTTTATGTTCCACATTTTCAGATTTATCACCAAACCAATCCAGTGGCAGCCATTGTCCCAGTTCATTGGGACATAGACAATGTCTATATTTGTGAGCCACTCCTGATGGTCTTGATTTACAAACTTTTTTATTGAGTCCGACCATAGGAATGCATGTTGGTCTTTGGATTTTTGGAAAAACCTTGCTATGCCTTGCATTTCGTTCATTAGCCATGGTGATGCAAATTGAGATCTCTCTTTTTAGAGTTTGGTTGTGACATCTACCGAGAAGATCCATAAGGACTGATATACGATGTAGTGTAGTTTAATGATTTAGACGGGTTAGTATATGGGGGTAACCAACAATGATACACACTTTAAAAGAGATTCTCGGATTAGAATAGCTCACTATGGTATTGACCCAGTTGGATGGTTTAGCCATGTCCATTACGAATTTGTTTTGGAAATCACAATTAGTTTGAGTCTTGTGTAATCTGTTTCATAAAAGCAAAAAAGTGAAATGTATGAACTTTCGATTTGGGCTTAAGCAATTTAGATATATATATATATATATAGATAATTTTTTTGTGTGAGAAAGAAGAAGACTTACTTAAATGGGTCTGATCCCCAAACTGATATGTATGTGATTTATTGAAACTACACTATTGTTGTAGCCGTAAATTGGTCACAAAAGAATTGTGACTACATTGTAACTCCTTAAGAAACGTAGTCCCAAATTACTCACAATTTTTTACTAATTTGAGACTACACTATTGTTGTAGTCCCAAATTAGTCCCAAAATAGTGTAACTAATTTGCGACTCCATTTTTGTGATTGAATTTGGACTGAATATTATAGTCACAAAGACGTCTTATATTTGCGACCAAACTGTGCCTCATTTGTTTTGCAGTGAGGACTGTGTGACTACGCTATTATTCTTGTGTGATGGTAAATGTATTGTGGTACACTTAAATCTATTTGGTATTACTAAGTGTTGGTCCTACTTTGTCTTGATATACTTAGTTTTGGTACACTTAGTTCGATTAGGTACTAATAAATGTTGGTCATACTTAGTTTAGGTTCACTTAGTTTGTATAGGTACTACTAAGTGTTCATCATACTTAGTTTTGGTACACTTAGTTCGATTAGCCATTATGAAGTGTTTCTCATACTTTGTTTTGGAACACATGGGTATATTAGGTACTACTAAGTGTTCATCATAATTAGTTTTGTACACTTAGTTCGATTAAGTATTACTGAGTGTTGATCATACTTAGTTTTGGAAGATATGGTGAAATACTTTGATTGACCCGAACTAGCCAAAGCGAGACAACCTTGTAAAAACTCACAAAAACCATAAACCTATCTAAGCGAGATTAGAGACGTAGAGAGTAACATCAGAAGACATGCATGGCTTGTCCGAAACGCCTCCGTCGAGGATGAAGCTTGGCTGCCAACGACGAAACCTCACCCAATTCTCCAAAATACGCCACAAAGAGAGAGAGAGAAAGATCGCTTTACATAGAAGGAAACTAGGAGAGCCTCCTCACATCGACACTGTGGAGACAGCCAACGAGGAGTAGAGCAATCGACAGTGAACGGTGGCGGCGCTAGATTTATTGATGAGAGATGAGAGAGATACTTAACTCTTTCTTTATGATCTGTCTTTTCTTGAGTTAGTTATTATATTATGTAATTCTACTTATATTATTTTCATATTTTTCATATTTATTAGGGAATACGCTACGCGTGGGTTTGTGTATCATGATTTTATTTTAATTATTATTATTAGAATTTTGATGATTGTATATTTTTAATCATTATTCTGAAATTTTCTATTTGTTAACTAAATTTAGTATAAGATTTAAGTTAGTATATATATATCAATTAAAAATTTGCTAAATTACAATATATATTTGTTATGTAGAAGGAAGGACTTGTGGACAACTCGTCGAACCATTACATGTCGAAAGTTGGTTCATCTAATTACTTTCGAAATATTTTATTTTCTAAGAACTTTTCAAAGTTTTTTTAAATTACTATTACCAATCTGAAAATAATTATCTAAAAAAGAATATACAAATATTATTATAGTAAATTTTTATTATATCGCCTAACTATTTTTTTATGAGAGTTAAAGTTAAAATAAAACAATTTTGAAAGGTATATGAACTTCTCCGTATTTTAAACACTCATGTAAGTTTCTGCATTGTCTTACTATCACTTGCTCGTGAAGAATGCAATTTTCTCTCTAGGAGTTATCCTATGCAATGCTCGAGTTGTTTTATAGAATTTTATCATAGTTTATGGAGATAAATTATATCTCGTGTTTATTTTGTCCCAGAAAATCACGTTTTGTCCCAAAAATCACGTTTTGTCCCAGAAAATCATGTTTTTTCTTGGAAAAAAGTGATTTTCCAGGACAAAAAATGATTTTCTGGGACAAAACGTGATTTTCCGGGAAAACGTGATTTTCCGGGAAAAAGTGATTTTCCGAGAAAAACGTGATTTTCTCAAAAAAACGTGATTTTCTAGAGAAAACGTGATTTTCCATGGAAAAACGCGATTTTCTGGGACAAAACGTGATTTTCCGGGACAAAAAATGTTTTTCCATGGAAAAAATGATATTCCGGAGAAAACTTGATTTTCCGCGACAAAATGTGATTTTCGAGTAAAAACGTCTTTTTCCGGGAAAACACACAGATTTTTTTAGGACAAAACGTGATTTTCCGGCAAAAATGTGATTTTCCGAAACAAAACGTGATTTTCCGGCGTAAAACATGGTTTTCCAAAAAAAACCTTGTTTTTGCGGCACAAAACGTGATTTTCCGGCGTAAAATATGGTTTTCCAAAAAAACTTGATTTTCCGGTACAAACGTGTTTTTCCAAAATTTATAAATTTTTGAGATTTATTCAAATGCATTCAAATACATCTTCAAAACTCATCTAGATGCATCTCTAAATTTTGCCTAATTTAAAAACTCATCCAAAATAAAGAGGTGAAAATCAAAAAAGAAGAAGAAACCTTTTACATACTAAAAAGATAATCACCACTTCGTAGTTCAAAACTAAGAAGAAACCTTTTACATACTAAGAAGAAACCTTTTACATCCAAAATAAGACGCACCATTCACAACACCTAAGCTCAAAACTTAGTAGTTAAAAGGAAACCACCACTTCGTTCACTGCCTCAAAGCCAGTCACGAACACTTTCTCCTGTGAATAAGATCTATGACTTAGTTGAGTTGAATGTTAGAGAAGATTATCCCTCTCACTGACCCTACTCCTCCTTGTCCTGTCTTGATCCGGACACATGTCATCGTGTTATGCATCACCCCGTCTCGCACTGTTATGTTTGACACACATGCTTTTGTGCTGTCTTTGCCATGCCTGGTCCACAGCTCACGTACATACACATTCGAGCACCCCGTCTAGATCGAGATACATTCATCTCCTGCACACAAGGATACACCCTTCATCGAATATCAAGAATTAAAGATTCAAGATTGAAAATTCATACTGCAAGCGAGTGTTGTACCGTGAATGAGGACATCTCTGGTGTTTTGGAGGTGGATCCCACCGCTGTTTAGACTGTATCCGGGTGAACAAACAACCATATCATGTACCACACCCCTTTGTAGTTATCAAATGCTATTTGACATTGTGGAGCGTTATACCGAACATTTACATGCAAGTACTCCCGTAGAATCGCAGTGCCTAAACAAACAAAAAAGACATATCAGTAAATCATATTAATGCTTACATTCCCAAACTATATTGTGTTTGATTTCTCATCGTTTGTTTGATGGTTGGCATTCTCCCATCAAACTCACTTTGTATCTATAAATTATGAAAAAAGGTATTTTAGCTTAGAAAAATATCATGTGAATGAGACAACGTAGTAGAAGAAGAAGAACTTACCAGCACTATAGGATATTCATTAACTGAATTGTTCAACCGGATTATAAACCATCATTGAAAAGACAATCTTGTTGCCACCAAACAAAGCCTCTTCCAACTATCACACCATTCATTTGTACTTCAATTTCTTTCAGTTTTGTAAATTCAGTCCACCACATTAACCTTTTTTCCCCATGATTTTAAGTCTGTTGGAGTATGATCATACCATCAAGCTATAATTAACAACAAAGATTAGATTGTCTGTAAAAATACATATTTTTTTATTTAAATAAACAAATCTCATCTGCAACTCAAAAATAGTAGTTGAAGAAATAAGCATAAACTGCAAAGATCAAGTACATCATAAAGACATTAAACTAAAGCAATTATGATGCGTAGAACATAACTTAAAGCAATAAAAAGTATATAATGAGCAATCTCTAAAACACATGTGGAAATTTCAACCAAAGCGTATAGGTACTGTAATATACTAGAAATTCTTGAGTTGCTCGAAGTTTGTGACGCTTGCGGCATTAGATGTAGAATCTGAAACAGACCTCGTCTAGTAATATTATTCTTCATAGAACACGAACATCAATGAGACTCAATGGCGTATGAGAAGAAGAAGCCGAGGGGAAGAAAAAATATGATGATTCAATATGGTCTCAAGCTTTGGGCAACCAATGAAAGCATGTTAAACAGTCATAGAAAACCAAATTCTCAATCTCGGTTTCGTTTCCCTACTCATCCGCAAACCTAAATTCTAAAAAAAAATCAAAAAGTTTAGGGTTTCAAGAATTCGAAGAAGCTAGACTTGATGGTCAAGGAGAGAAAACCAGTAATAGCAAATCTACACCATCTGTAGTAATCAATAACCATCAATAAAAAAAGGAATACGAAGAGGGAGAGAAAACGATATTAGAAATTGCAAAAGAAGAACCGATGATGAGAGAGAGAAAACAATAATAAAAAGAATTATATGCTAGCGAATTGACATATGTCTGACTCTAAACAACTTACCAATAGTGACGTGGTTAACTCAGGAGGTGTTTTTTTCTTTTTTCTTTTTTCTTTTTGTTATCTTAGTCTAGTGGTTCAAGATCACCTTTCAATCCTCACAGAAGGAGGTTCGAACCCCGTCATGCGGGGAATGTCATGGAACACTTAACCAATAGACTATTGGTTCCCAACATTACCTAGTATAGAGAGATAGAATACTTAACTCCGAAGGTGTCAAAAGAACTACTTTATTAATATAGATAGATATATATTGTATCGACTTTACCAATTTTACATTTTCTCATATTTATATTAGTTGTACTAATCATATCAGTTATAAGTTCTTATATTCAGACTAATTATACATAATTTATAGTTTTTTATATTTATATCAGTTGGATTAATAGTATTAGGTGTATTAGCATTAACAGTTATACTAAGATTACCAATTATATCAATTATACAATTAGTATTAACATCTAATTTTGATTTTCAAATATGATGAAAATATAAGTTAAATCAATTAATAAAATCTTTTACAAAACCTTTAAGATGACAAATATACACCAAATTTGAAAAACAAAATCAATAATATTAATGGAAGATTTATTATTACATCCAAAGCTTCATAAAGAAGTTTGTTTTTTATATTTTATTTAATACTAGGAGGGAACCCGCGTGTTACACACGGGTCTATGTTTATAAACTTTTATTAAAAATTTTGATATAAAATATTTGTAATCAATTTAATATTTGATTAACAATATTTTCTTATGTATTATTTTAAAAATATTATTATTTTCAAATATTTATTTTTTTCCATTTTCACATTAATATCAAAATTTAAATATTGATATAATTATACTTTTATTTTGATTTTGAAATTTTATTTTCATAAATTTCATGTATTATGAATTATGTTTTCATTATTTTTCCTTTAAATTTTGTGTTATTATTCTATCTATATTTTGTTATATGCTTGATGTATTCTAATATTGTTTTTATCTATTATATATTTTTATATTTTAATTTTTAATTTGTATTTAGATTGATTTTATATGTATTAGATGTTCCCTAATTCACTTTCAAGAATTAAATAAAATATTTATAGAAATTTTATAATAATTAATATATTTATTTTATGATACCCTCAAATTATACAAAACTAAATTTTTATTTTATTTACATATGTCCAATCATTTTTATCCAAATTAATTTATTTCTAAGTGTTAATTAATTTATTTGTAGCTGATGATGTGTTCAGTTATATTTATTCAAATTTCTATCTTAGTTGGTTGATTAAGTCCAATTTTCAATTACCTGATAAGCGAACTAACCAATCTGATTTGATAAAATCATATTTTTGGTTTATCTTTTAATGTGTTTGTATATTAATTAAAAATTTATTTAGATTAAGTGGTTGTAAGCTAGTTTATTATCTATGAGATCAAGAGTTCAAAATCTCATTTTATACAAAATTTTGTTTAATTTTTTTAGAGGTACCACGTGTCAACTCGGGAGATCACCCCTTCTCCTATTATATATAAGATTATGTATATGAGCTTTTTTTTGCCTAAATTATTGATAAATAATATTTTTCACAACTAACCAAAATTATCAATGCTGAGTAATCTTTTTATTATATATTTCTAGTTGTTGACCAAAATCATATTTCCAAAACGAACATCATCTTCTAACTGTATTGGAGAATCAACCCTACAATTTCAAAGGATGGATGATTACGATGGATAGGTGAAACATGAGAAATTTTCCAAACTTTCTACGTTACTTACCTTTCTAGATTCTCATCGAGAATCTGCCAAGCGTTTTTCGACGTCATCGTATCGGTTCTCATTTTGGTCATGTGGAAGATGTGAGCATCATACAACCTTCTCAATACCGACAAGCTGAAACATGGGTTAAAGTGTGGTTTGATTCGGAGGATACTCTTATTTTCAAACGTAATATGCGCTTGATGCCAGATGAAGATCTGATCCAGCTTTCTTTTAAGTATGATGCTTTGCGCAAGTTCTGTACAATTTGTGGGAGTCTTAGGCACGCTCGTGAGGTCTGCCCTTTAGCTCCTCCTGAACCAGATCAGCATGACGATCCCTCAAACCAAGCTTCATCTCAGGAATCAGTTGCTCAAACGCCGGAGATTCATGACCCTACTACGGAAGACTTGGCTGCTATGGAGGCTCAGGTGCAGGCTTTTCTTGATGGGGAAAGAGGGCAGAAGAGGAAAAACTCGGATCAGAATTTAGCAGAAACCAGTAGAGCAGGAGGCCGTCTCCGTATTTCTTCTTCTGTAGAGGAGGAGTGCTTGGAGAGTGTGAAGAACCGTTCAGAGAATCTCCAATCAGAGGGCTTGGTGGTTGCCCCAAACCCACCGCATAATCCTTGAGTATCCTTCACTGGAACTGTCAGGGTTTGGGGAACCCCTTGATGGTTCATTATCTTTCTGAACTTAATCGATTTCATAATCCACTTGTAATGTTCCTTAGTGAAACTAAGCAAAATGTTAGATATGTCGATAGCGTAAAATCTAAGTTAGGGTTTGAAAACATGTTTGTTGTTCCCCCTAAAGGCCTAGGTGGTGGTTTAGCTATTTTTTGGAGGCGTTCGGTTAATATTCATGTAAAAAGCTCTAGTTCTAATGTAATATATCTGAAGTTTGTGTATTTGCATTTTTGTTATTCAATATTGTATATTTATGGTCCCCATGTTGCTTCTTTGCATAGTGTTTTTTAGAATGATTTGTCTCGAAAGTATTCTCATTGTTCTTCAAGGTTACTAATGTTGGGTGATTGTAATGATGTGCGTTACAGATATGAAAAGAGTGGGGGTATTGCACCTTCTGATGGTTCTCTCTTTCGATTCCAACATTTTTGCAAATCCATGGGGCTTAATGATGTTTCTACGTTAGGGGGTCCTTTTTCTTGGTATGGCAAACATCATGATCACTGTGTCCAGATGCGACTGGATAGAGCAATGGGAAACCAGGATTTGTTAAATTTTTACTCTCTTATACATGCTAAATTATTCAATTGGATAGGCTCAGATCACAAGCCCCTTCTTGTTACTATTCATATCGGCTCGCCTGCCTTTTCACCTTTTCAGGTATAAGCCGGTTTGGAAATCGGAAGAGAGTGTTAAAGATTGTATTGCTCGTCAGTTTAATCAAATACCACCAAATTCATCAACTTCAGATCTTCATAGGGGTGTACCACAAACTTCAACAGAATTAAAGGAATGGAGCAAGAATTTTAAAGCGCCTAATGCTTTGCACATCATGACTCTTAAGGCGTAGCTAAGGGATGTTAGTGTGGCCCCAAATATTGATTTTAATCGACTGACAAGTATTCAAGAACAGCTTCAAAAGGAAGTTATTGCAGAGGAAACAAAATGGAGGCTTCGTAGTAGAATATTATGGCTGCATTTGGGTGACAAAAATACATCATATTTTCATACTAAAGCAAGGCAACGTCGAAATAAGAATCAAATAGTTTCCCTTATTGATGAATCTAGTGCAGCACAGACTTCTCGGGCTGCTATTATGAAGACAGTGACAGATTATTTTACTACAGTTTATAGAGTTTCTCCTTCTACTTATGTTGATGGTCTTTAACATATCCCTCTTCTTGTTACTTCCCAAATGAATATAGATCTTCAAAGGCCACTTTCTCGGGAAGAACTTCGTGTAGCGGTATTTGATATGCATCCAGATAAGTCCCCTGGTCCTGATGGTTTTTCGTCCATATTTTATCAGCAACACTGGGAAACAATTAAAGAGGGGCTTTTTCATACTGTTCTCAACTTTTTTCAGACTTCAATCTTGGATCCTCGTCTAAACGAGACTTTTATAGGCCTTTTGCCTAAAACAACATCAACTACTACCATGAAAGATTATCGTCCAATCAGCCTTTGTAATACAACTTATAAGATCATTTCGAAGATTCTAGCTAATTGACTGAGACCTTTCTTGGATGATATTGTTTCTGAAGCTCAGTCTGCTTTTGTTCCCAGACGGTAAATTAGAGATAATGTTTTATTGGCTCACGAAGCTTTGCACTCTTTTGCTACGAAGAAAACAAAATTGCAAAATGTAGCTTTGAAGATTGATATCAGCAAAGCATTTGATCAGCTGGAATGGTATTTTGTAAGAGAATTTCTTACTCGACTGGGATTTTATGATCAGTGGATATCTTGGATTATGCAATGCCTTCAAACTGTTACTTATCGTGCGTTAGTTAATGGAGTCCCGACCCGTAAGATTTACCCATCGAGAGGTATTCGTCAGGGAGATCCACTTTCTCCGTATCTTTACATCCTATGTACTAAAGGTTTAACTGCTTTGTTGCATCACTATCAACAATGTGGATCTTATCAGGGTTTTAAAGTGGCTAGGAATGCTCCGTCTATCACTCAACTTTTGTTTGCTGATGACTCTTTACTATTTTGTAGAGCAAACCTTAAGGATTTTCGTACCCTTAAGTTCATCTTGGAACGTTATGGTCAACTCTCAGGACAGGAGTTAAATCCGCAAAAATCATCCATTCAGTTCAGTAAGGGTACACCATTTTTACTCCAGCAACAGATCCATGAAGTTTTCAATATTCATAAGGTGGGTAGTTTGGGGTCTTATTTGGGTTTGCCATATGGTATTAGAAGAGCAAAGCATGAATCTTTTAGTTTTTTGGTGAATCGGCTAAAGAATAAGCTCCATTCGTGGAATACTCGTCTGCTCTCTCAAGCTGGCCGTGAGATTATGGTCAAGTCGGTCCTTCTCGCTTCTTTTCAATATGCAATGTCCTCGTTTCTCATTCCGAAGAAGATTATAAATGAAATGAATTCCCTTATCAGTAACTTCTGGTGGGGTGGAAAGGAAGGAAAAAGAGGGATTCACTGGCTTTCGCCGGATTTGTTGTCTTCTGCTAAGATTGACGGTGGTCTGGGTATTCGGGATCTTCATGATTGTAATGTTGCTATGCTGGCCAAGCAAGCTTGGAAAGTCCTTTCTATTCCTCAGTCTTTGATGTCAAGATTCTATCGAGCTAAGTATTTCCAAAAATCCGGTTTTCTAGAAGTTGGTGTTGGTTATCGACTGTTGGTTATCGACCAAGCCATGGGTGGCGAGGCATTTTGGCAGGTAGGGACTTGCTCAAGGGGCATGTTTCTTGGCGTCTTGGGAATGGTTGTCAAGTAAATGTGTGGAAAGATAATTGGCTTCCTCTTTATACATCTCTGCCTCACACGTCTGGATCACTGGTCTATGGTCCTGCTTCAGGGCCTAGAAGAGATTTAAATCCTTCTCTACGGGTTGTTGACCTTCTTGATCCTCATTCTTATTCATGGAATATCCCTCTTCTTTCCCATCTTATGGACCAGGAATCAGTTTCCCGAGTTCTTGCTCTTCATTTACCTGTTTCTCACGACTTGGATGATCCTGTTTGGCATAAGACTCAAGTAGGCAATTATATTGTCCGTAGTGGTTATAAGCAATTGCATCAATCAGCAAACTCCTTGGGATCAAATCGATCCGCTCAGCATGTTTTGAATGGCTTTACCCGGCTTAATTTCCGCACACTCTAGCATTGTAATGTTCCACAAAAGATTAAAATCTTTCTCTGGTAAGCGTTGTTTAATGCTTTTCCTACCTTGGATAATTTGAAGCGCAGAGGTTTAAATATTGGTCGTGATCTTTGCCCTGTTTGTGGTGAGGTTGAGGAAACATCTCTCCACTGCCTCTTCACATGTCGGGTGGCTAGAGAGGTTTGGAATTTGGCTCCTCTGCCTACACCGGTGTTTTCTTCCTTAGTCATGGAGACAACGCGGGCTTTCCTTGATCATCAAGCATCTGAGGATCATCGATCTCTTTTTCTTTTTCTTCGTTGGCATATATGGAAAGCTCGTAATACGTTGTTATTCACAGGTTTTCGAGAATACATTCCTCACCTCATTTGGCGATCACAAGCCGATCTAAAATCCTGGAAGTCAGCAAATGAGGAAGATCATAATGCACATCAAGTTGCTTCTTCTTGTCCATCAGAACTTCAACAACCAATGCTACAAAACCAGGGACATCAAGGTTCTTTCTGTTGGACTGATGCCTCCTGGAGTCACGTCAATGACCCAATTGGAGTTGGATGGCTAATTAGGAATTCACAGTCAAATTCGGTTGTAACCTGGAGTCGAGGTAGTCTGGCGCCTACAAGCTCACCGGCAGAAGCAGAAGCCGTAACGTTGTTAAATGCAGTCCAGCATCTCTCGCGATTAGGATACACCAATACTTTGATCGATACCGACTTAAAATCGATCTACGAACTTCTTCATTCAACCACTGGCCGGCATTACATGACTTTATATCATCATCCTTTTAAATTGATTTTGCAGGACATCTCTCGGATTGCAACTCGAAACAACTACACTTTCATCCATATCCGGCGACAGTTTAATAAGGATGGTGATTGTAACACCCCGTCCTGACCTTTCTAGGCCAAAACCGTTGTGTTATCGATTCAAGCCAATACTTAGCCGAATCTTTTATACCACCATGACCATGTCATGATTCACTCTAGATCATTATGATCATGGAGTGATCATGACTAGATCACACGTTCTCCTTTGTCTCTCCTATTGCACCATTATTCTCTTTATTTGTCCGAAATAACCGAATCAGACCATTCGTGCCATAGGCATATTTTCTCCCTCTTTAAGGAAGACCCTTGGACGTTCCCTCCTTATATAAGGATCCAAGGGTTGCCTTTTGTTACATGTGAAGGGACACATCCCTTCTATGTAAAAGGACACATCTTTTCAATGTGAAAAGACACACTCTTTCATGTGTGAAAGGACACATCCTTCTACTTTGTAGTTATCCAAATCATTTCGTGACCTACTTTACACCCTTTCATGGCCGGACTTGATGTGAAATCCTCACATTCCATCCAGCTTAATTCGGCTCAATCCAGTTCAATTCAGCTCACCCAGCTCAACCAGCTTTTTCAGCTCACTTACTTTCTTAAACCATACTTATGAGCTCGTATTTATGAGGTCAAATTTATATGATTCATTTCCTTGGCCATCATTACCCAAGACAAATAGGCCCCATATACAAATTCGGGACAGGGACATGACAGTGATGCTCTTGCGAACCAAGCTCGTTTACATTGTCTACCTATGAGCATTTCTTTGTTACCGTTGTCTTTGTAATGCTAGTTTTTATTCTCTATCCTAGTGTATGTACTGCTACACTTGTCTGATGTATATCGAGAGTTCGTATGCAAAAAAAAAGTTATAATAATAATAATAATAATAATAATAATAATAATAATAATAATAATAATAATA
>OVAO01000465.1:0-21082 GCA_900406285.1 Biscutella auriculata | reverse complement strand
ACGTCCGCGGACAAACCCATTTGGACATGAACACAAATGGACATGGACACAAATGGATATGGACATAAATGGACATGGACACAAATGGACCGTGAAACTGATGGTCAAAAATGGACATGTCCATTTGACACCCCTACTACTGATTGCAGTACTGGATGAAGCAGCAGGGGACATGGTATTTTTCATTTTGCTTCTATGAACATATGACACTTTTGTGATTCAAGTGTCAACATATATGATTGTTTGTAAACCTTGCAGGACGATGTTGCTAGATGTTTTAAATATTATGCTGACCTAGCTGAAGGTAGAGATGCAAAGCAGAAGGCTCCTTTTTCTCTTCTGAAAGATACTTATTAGGGTTACGTTTTCAAGGAACCCATTGGTGTAGTTGGGCTGGTTACTCCAACGTATATATCATTGATCATGTTTGTATAAGAACTCCTATGATGACTGATTTTTATATATAATCGAGTTCCTCAATCATTATATAGTAGATTATCCTTTGTCAAGTTAACGTGTTTACATCAGGACAGTTTGGAGCTCGCTGATATATGTCGTGAGGTGGATCAAAGTAAGTCCAATTGTCCTTATTGCTTGCTTTCTTTTGAAACAAGTATCTATCTTGCCACACTGATAACTCATATCATGGCTCTCAACCCCATTCTTCAAATTCGTCGAGTTTGGGTACTATTTTTTGTGTTTATGTGTTTGGGTTTACTCCCATTTAATTGCAAAGTAGATTGAGTGATCAATGAAATTTTAGGTTAGAATGTGCAGCGGACATTTTATTCAAATAACGAATATGATTGATGATATATATAATGTGGATTTTCTGACATTTCGTTGGTTGCTTGTGTGTAAGAGATAATCGACGAGAGAAATCTTTAGGACTTCTTATTCATAATTTTATCAACTTCTTTTTCCAACTTAGTAACGATTTTTAGTGTGTGGAAACGTATTCAACTTCTTTAGGATAAGATCATCTCCCTTAACGAGGTTGCAAATACTGCTTGGAGATGCCCACGATACATCATCTTGTGGCTATTATGTGTTTCTGGAGACAATGATTGATCGATCACCTTTCTGAGGCAAAGGTGATGTGGCTTTGTGATATTGCCAATGTATTATCATCAATGAATCTCATTGGAAAGGTAAACAAAAACTATTATTGCTGCAACGTTTATAACCCTTTTTTCAAATTTATGAACCATTTACTTGGTTTTAATATGTGTTTTCTTATAGATTCATACCATACATTCTAGAGACTATATTTTCCCTGATAACAAGAATTAAGCTTATGATTTTGACTTGACTGAACCACATTTTGGTTGAATTGATTTCGAATTTATTAATCCTTTGGTTTAGCTCGTTTGTATTTGTAATTGGTTGGTTCAGTTTAGGTCAACGAACTAATCGGTTATTCATCTACTATATAAAAGTAGGAAGGGAATTCTCCAACTATGGACACGTGGCAATTTTCTTCCCCATTAACAATTATTAAAACAAAAACAAAAAAGAATTGGCTGTGAAATCTTTTCGAATCTCTTCAAATACGTTTCATCTTTTCTCTTCTTTCACCAATCCATTAATCTTATCTATTTTTTTTTGTTAGTAATCAACTCTTAAACGGACAGGTAGTGGAGTAATCAAGAGGCAAAATGTGGGTAGGAATCAAGTGGAACATTGATGGAGTTAGTGGATGCTGAAATTCATCTCCTCCCAAACCAATGTGCGTTAGGGTTTTTGTTTTTCTTTAAATCTACCTTTTCTGATTTCATTTCTCTGTAGATCTATCTTTTGTTTCTCTTTGTCTCTTTTCTTTTGGTCGAATCGAAAGAACAATATTTTTTTATTTGCGCTTTCTTTTCTCTATATATGATGACTTCTCTTATTATGGTTGCCTACTGTACATGATGTGATTGTTTTCATCTCTTTGGGTTCAGACTCATTTCTAATTGAACATTTGGTTGCTTCTGATTTCAGGTTTTGAGTTACGATGTGCTACACGCACCTCATGCTTTACATGTTACACTGACATAAGCTTACCAAATTCAAAAGCGATTGCAGGAGTTTGAGTTGGTCTTATTGGGGGAGAATTTGTCGGTCAATCCAACCTTTACGGAGATGGAAGAATTACACTCGATCTGTTTCTACCTGGAACAAATACTACAATTTTAACGATAGAGGTCAAATTTATCTTAACATGTGTTTTCAAGATTTGCAAATATTCAGGTTACAAGGCTATAATACTTTTCTTCCCGAAGAAATGTGGTTCCAAGCGGTTAAAGGTGGACATGTATTTAGCATTTTATTTGGTATTATTTCAAATTTTTAAAATCTGGATTAAGTACTAAAAGTGAGGTTTTTTTGTTGCTACGTGTAGTGCTATTAGAGATTTTGTTAAGACATATGAAAAAGTGAAAATGCTTGACGCTATCAGATTGCCACCTGTTGAGCTATATAAGCATGTGAAGGTCTATAAGAACTGGATTCTGTTTGTGTAGTGAGCTTATATGTATGTATTTCTGAAGGCTCTTTTCAAATCGTATATTCCAGGTGTTGGTCTCATCGATAGCATCTAGAGAATTATTTCGGACCTCGATTAGAAAAAGAAGAAAAAATCTTTAAAATGATTATTTGTTATTCGTTACAAGTCCAAGGAGAAGTATGAAGAACCATAAAATGATGTATAACGCAAGGTTTATAGCAAAGGATAAACTGGATGACGTGGTGTCTCTTCGTATTGTCTCTCTGTGGTTCAGTTGCTGGAATACGACTCAAGAAGCTCAAAAAGCTACGCATTATCGTGATTCCTTCGATGATAAGACTATGCACTTTTCTTGATTTCGTTCGAAGACTGAATCTAACTGAGCTTTCTAGCTGTGTGAAGAATGTTATATCATATTAGATAACGAGTTATTATGCAATCATAGGTACCGTCATAAGAAGAGGCGAGAGAGGACCATATTATATATTAGACATATAATTTTATCTTGCAAAAGATTTGAATCCACCAAACTGAATGCATTAATTTGGCTTGGGATTTAGGTTTTCTTTTAACTTGTACTATTATTTTTTCTCATTCAGCATTCTATGGTAATCAAGATTCGAATAACAATTGGTGCACATTTTGAAACTGAAAACACAATCAGATTGCTTTACTTTTCTTTCCGTCAAAACAATTTTTCTGCCAATCTGTAGATTGTTTCTGTTTATGATGGAGATAAATCCATCACAGATAACAAGTTGTCTATTTGTCAATGTGCATGCATTTATGATTAACAATAACCAATATTTTTTATTTTTTATTCTGAATCATACACAGAAAAAAACAGATTAGCTACTCACTGTATAACTTTAGTTCTGATTCTATCGATGAACTCGGCTGAAACGTGAAAATACGAAAATGCAAATGAAAATACTCATAACTCGAAACCTCCATTTATCACTCACTAAACATAGTCTTGTTCTTTTAATTTTCAAGCGTTCATTTCAACTCTAGAATATTGTTTTTAAAAACTAAACTCTATTATATTGCTCGTCGTTTTGTAAACTTGTAACCAAACTTAATTTTTAATTTTTAGAAACATCTGTGCTAATACTTAATACGAATATGACTCATTTATACTTACCATCATTATTAAGTGTATAGTTATAAATGTTAGACAATCCAAATTATTGATAAAATCGACATTATTTCATCGAATTTATCTACCCTTAAAGTTGTAAGAGGCTCTTATACCCTTACATTTGAATGAATAAGCATAAATTTACTGATATAACATGTGATAAGCACACAATCATGGTCAAGACTTCAATCCTCAAAAACTTTGCTTAAAACGAAAATATGGAACTAACATAAGTTAACATTTTAGATCATATAAAAGAGAACATCACTTTATTTTAAAGTTTCATAATTTTTTTAATAGATTTTAATATAAAATATACAAAATTATGATAAAATTTTTACGAAAATTTTTAAATTGAAAATCCCGCGCGTAGCGCGGGTACTCTCCTAGTTTTTATATAAAAACTAAGAAGTTTCTATTAAATTAAACTGAAGTATACAGATTTTTTCAGATTGAATAGAAGTTTCCATAAAATCAGTATTCAAACCAAATATGACTAATAATCGAAAAAATTCGCTCCAAAGTTTTGTACGAATTTTAACTAATAACCCAAATTGAATTACTTAGAAATTGAACTCATCTACACTGAAATTTTATTTAGTTATTTTGTATAAGACTTTTCAAACATAATTACCGAAATCGAAATGGCCATCCCAAAATAGCTGAATAAACTAAAATTATAGACCTAAGAAGAAGTCATATTTTGGGCATTTTTAATGAGAACTATCGAAGTAGCCATCAAATTGTTTTACAAAAGAAGTAGTTAGTAATCTATGTACTGAGGAAACACTATGATAGTATGAGGCAATGTAATCATTAAATTATATTTTTAATTAGTCTTGGGAAAAAATTTGATTTGAATGGATAGTGAATTATTTGTGGGTATAATTATTAACTGAAAAATTGAACGGATATTTCAAACTATCTAAATTTTTTATTTTATAATATTAAATTGAAACCGAACCAATTTAGATATTTTGGATCTAGAATCCGAATAATTAAATCAAAACTAAATGAAATTGAACCGATTTCAATGTAAATCGAATATTTTAAGTATGTTTATGTATTACCAATTGATAATGATTAAAACTTATGATAAATAATATTTAATGATTTTAATAAAAATATAACAAAATTATGACTTCACTAAATAATTATCTACGTTAAATAAATATAAAAATTTAATAATAAAAATTATACATAAATCAATTTAATAAAACAAAAAGTAAAAATAAATCTACACAATACGCGGGTACGCTCCTAGTAGTTATATAATGGACCTTACGTTTTGACACCACGAAGGAAGAACCAAGCTATCTGACAGAAATTGATAATGTTTTTAATCTCCAATCTGCAATTATTTTGTTTTTCTCTTCACCGTTTCATTTTTTCCCCCTTTTGGACAGTCCCTGACATGTTTTTTTGTCTTACCAATCATTATTGATCCGAAATACTCTGCCTTTTTTGTTTTGTTCTAAAAATTAGCTTCCTTTGACGTTTTACGATTTTGGATGTTACAACATGAATAAAACGATCAAAAGTTTATCAAAACCAACCCACAACACGAATCCAGATACTAGCAACCAGATATACAAAGAAGCGTAGAGTTAAATAAACTAATCTTTTGAAAACATTACTATCAACTGCACTATGTTAGAGGAAACTACTCCGTCCATCACAAGCCTGCTACTCAGCTCAAGCCCAACTCAAGAGAACCTGCAAAATAGAACAAAACGACAGTCAAAAGCACACAACAACAATGCAAAACGAATGTTGCAAAAGATGACAAAAGCCGTTACTCAACGAATAGATTTCAGTCCTTGCAGAGACTGATCAATGAGCTGTCCAATATGTTTTAGGGATGAGCTGTCTCATCTCTATACGATTCTCTCGTCTAGTTTAAATATCAAGCTTGTATCTTTGCATTAATCAAGTAATCAATGAAGTTTTTCTGAAACTCTGTTTTCTCCATTTTAGCTTTCTTTGCTTCATTGTTTTCTCCCACATGGTATCAGAGCCATGGAGGCTAACTCAGATTCTCCTCTGGTGACTATATCTCAGTGTGTTACTCTGAAACTCACTAAGAAAAAACTATCTTCAATGGAAGCTGCAGTTTGAGCAGTTTCTCTCACGTCAGTCTCTGCTTGGCTATGTTTCTGGAGCAACTCAACGACCCCTTCCTACGGTGACAGTTCGAGATGGTGAACAAACCATTGAAGTTGTCAACCCTGAGTTCACCAAATGGGTTCGGCTGGATCAGAATGTGATGGCGTGGTTGTACGGGTCATTGTTTGAAGATGCACTGAAATCTGTCTATGGTTTAAGAAGCTCTCAAGAGGTATGGTATGATCTGGCTAAACGTTATAATAGAGTATCTGCTACTCGTAGATTTGACTTACTTCATAAGGTTCAGACTCTAAGGAAAGGAAATCAGTCCATGTCAAAAATTTTAGCTGAAATAAAGACCCTCTGTGACCATCTCGATTCGATTGGTTCCCCTATTTCAGAGGAAGAAAAGATTTATGCTGTCACAAAAGGTTTAGGCAAGGAATATGAGTCAATATGTACTGTTATTGAGAACTCTATGGATATGGTTCCTGCCCCTAGCTTTGATGATGATGTCTATAAACTCATTGGTTTTGATGAAAAGATGCAATCTTATAATGTTCCTCCTGAAGTTTCTCCTCATCAAGTGTATTACACTAACCGTGGAGGATACAACCGAGGTTGAGGTCAGAACCGAGGAACAAGCTATTACAAATATGATTTCAAAGAATTCTCTTTCTCTGGGAACTTATGTTACAAACAATATATATATATATATATATATAAATATGATTTTGCGACAAGTTACAAACTTATGATTTCAAAGAATTCTCTTTCTCTGGGAACAAGATTTCATGGTTTGGTCAACGTGGAGATTTTTACATCAAAAGCTGCTTTGATAAAGTTATGGCGAATAGTGCATGACATGCACAATTTTCAGCTTCTTTGTCTCATTTTCTAGAATTTGCTGAGTCAGATCATCGTCCAATTGTGACAAAAGCAAAAATGAAGCAAACCGATTGTCGCAACTTTATCTATGACTCCAGACTGTTTAATAGAGATGGATTTCAAGATGCTGCTCTTAATGGATGGAAAATCCAAGAAAATTGCGACTAATCCACTGTAACTAGTGCTGGAAGATTGAAGAGTTGTCGTGCAAAGATAGAGAATTGAAAAACTTAATTATACTCATTCATCATATCAGATTCGAAGATTAAAAGCTCAAGTCGACAGCCATCTCATCACCATCCTCGTCTACTAGTGGATGAGCTGATCTCCAGAAATAGCTAAACAGTGCCTATGCGGATGAAGAACTCATTTGGAAGAAAAAGAGCCGAAACAGATGGTTGAATGAAGGTGATCGCAACACTAAATTTTTTCATGGTGTAACCAAAATCTAGGCAAGCTAGAAACCAAATATCAATGATCATGGATGATGATAATAATGTTTACCACGATGATGGTGATATTGCAAGGGTGGCGGAGAATTATTTTGTCAATTTGTTTAGAAGCTCCAATTCACCTTTTCAAGATTATGATATGGTATTCCAAGGCTTCACTCCAAGGGTAACTCCGGAGATAAATAGGGATTTGCTCAGGGCAATAACCTTAGACAAGATAAAGTCAGAGACATTTTCTATAGACCCTCACCAACCCCCTGGTCCAGATAGGTCTATTGGGATATTCTATCATCAATTCTAAAGGGACGTTAAGGACGATGTGATTAAAGAAGTTCAATCTTTTTCATGGATAATTTCTTAGATGAATCACTAAATCAGACAAACATTTGTCTAATACCGAAGGTGGAAGACCCGAAAAGAATGCAAGATTTCAAGCTTATTTCTGTATGTAACGTGAGTTATAAAAATCATCTTAAGAATCCTAGTGAACAGACTAAAACCGCACCTTTCTGGAATCGTCTCGGATTATCAACCTGCATTTATACCAGGAAGACATATCTCAGATAATATTATCCTATCGCAAGAAATTCATCATTCCTTAAGAACGAGGAAGCGACAAGCAAACTCCTATATGGTTGTCAAGGCAGACATAACCAAAGCATATGACCGGTTGGAATGGAAATTCCTATAGGAAACAATGTTGTGTATGAGATTTGATGAGAAATGGATTGGATGGACTATGCTATGTATATCTTCGGTTAAGTATTCGGTGCTAATCAATGGGAACCCTAAAGGATCAATATCTACGGAGAGAGGCATCCGTCAAGGATATCCTTTATCTCCTTACATGTTCATCATTTTTGCAGAAGTCATATCATATATGTTGCAACGCGCAAGTAGTGACAAATCTATACAGGGTGTCAAAATCAGTGTTGTAAGTCCTCCGATTTACCATTTACATTTTGCTGATGATTCTCTCTTTTTCACACTGGCAAATAAAAAATCAGCGAAATATCTTAAGGAAGTATTACGTCAATATGAGAATCTATTCGGTCAAGCAATTAATCTTCGCAAATCAACAATGACTTTCGGAAAATGAGTTAATCCTGAAACGCAAACTCTAATCTGAAAACGCAAATAATGACGGAGGTCAAGGAAAATATTTGGGGGTTCCTGAGCGGTTCGGAGGAAAAAAGCAGAATTATTTGGATATATTGTGGAAAAGGTTAAAGAACGTACTCAAGGATGAAGTAAAAAGTTCTTATCTCAAGGAGGAAAGGAAATCCTTCTAAAATCAGTAGCTCTAGTCATGTTGGTATATCCAATGCAAATGTTCAAGCTACCAAAAAGATATGTGGTGAGATTACATACATTTTGTCTCGATTTTGGTAGAGCTCAAATGCCGAATCAAAAGAATGCATTGGTTCAAATGAAAACATTTAAGTCAGGTTAAACAAAAAGGTGGTCTGGATTTCAGAGATTTAGGGAAATTTAATGATGCATTTACTTGTGAAACAAGTCTGATGAATACTATAAAATCTTGATAGCATGGTATCCCAAACGATGAAGTAACGTTATTACCAAGATAAAGCATTTTATTTGTAGTAAAGCCATCAAACTGTTCATATATTTGGTGTTCCCTCCTAGTTGGGTGTGACCTATTACTAAGGGGATTACGTTACCAAGTAGGGGTACCACAATTAATGCTTGGTTAGATCCACGACTTCCTACGAATCCTCCAAAAGCATCAATTCAAAGGCCATGGTATACCCAAAACATTTTAGTTAGTGATTTAATCTTTTGTGGTTATATGTGGGATGAAGATAAGCTCAAAGCTATGATTATAGATGATGATGCAACTCTTATTCGCAAAATCAAAATAAGTTCAAGATCACCTCTTGACAGACTTGGTTGGCATTATTCAAAATCAGGAGAGTACACGGTAACTTCTGGTTTTTGGATAGCCTCTCAGGTAGATCCATCTACTCTATGCCCAATCTCGAAGAATTTATATATAAAGCGAGTAATTTGGAAGTTAAAGGCCCCACCACAGATCTTGCATTTTTTGTGGCGAATGATCTCAGAAAGCCTTGCTACTGGGGAGAATTTAAAGAAACGCCATGTGATCCCTTATATGGATTGTCCCAGATGCTGCCACGAAGAAGAATCTAGTGACTATATGTTCTTTTCATGTCCATATGCATAAGCGATCTGGAGAGCAACTGGTTTAGGATTTTGCTGGGATTTTAAGCTCTATGACATCTCTGGAGCAAAAAGTTCAACTTCTCATAGATGTTTACCTTTCCCGTAACACATCAAAATTCCATAACCTCTTACCTTTATGGATGTTATGGAGGCTATAGAAATCGAGAAATGTCTTACTTTATCAAAGAGTTAATGATCCATGGGAAAAAGTTATCACGATGTCTGAAGCTGATACATCGGAATGGTTACTTCGATTTGATGACCGAGATAATGTTACAAGTCCGGTGACTCTACATTCTTTGAGTTTGATCTCTAACTCATAACCCCATTGGACTAACCCCCCAATAAATTGGCTAAAGTGCAAATATGACTGTGCTTTTACAATGGACCACCCATCATCAATCGGGAGAGTAATCCAGGATAATGAAGGAATGTTTACGGGTGCGGCTCAAGCACGAAGACGTTTGGTTTCTTCAGCCTTGGAAGGTGAACTTCAACCACTACTCATAAGCCTAGAAATCTGTTGGATAAGAAGATATAGGCGCATCATATTGACAGGAGATAACAAAGAAGTGATGTCCCTGGTAGAAGGGAAAACATCCAGTTTCCTTTTGTCTAATTGGATTACCGACATTCTTCACTGGTACACAAAATTTGTAGATATTCAAATTATTTGGACTCCGAGAACGACAAACAAGGTGATTGACAAGTTGGCAAAAAGTCATCACATTCTTGACCCAAGTTTTATTTTTCGTAACAATATCCCATAATGTATTTCTAAGATGTTACAGTATGATTAATAAAGTTTGGTTTTTCGTGAAAAAAAAAAAAAAAAAAAAAATTCAAATAATTAATTAAATAAAAAAATACAAATATAAAACATAGATTTGTGACACAAAGAGGTCTAACAATCAACTCTTCGTCTTCTCTCTCGACACAAAGAAGAACCCTAGCCACCACCGCTTGTTGTTGCTCTCCTCTTTCACCGGCGGCTTCCACGACATCAATGAGGAGGTTTCGTTTTGTTTTCTTCTTCTTCCCTTGTAAAGAGATTTTTTCTTACTGTTTTTTTCAGATTTAAATATGGAGGGGCATACGTCGCCGGTTCCTACTCTTTTTCGGCCATGAAATTCGTCGCTCCGACATCGGTGGCCTAGGAGTGGAGATCGTATTGTTTTGGCTCCCGTTTAATCAGCAAGTTTCAGGTTTTCTAATCCGTGTCGGTTCACTGCATGTCCAATTAAGCCTTTGCCTCTTCATGCTATGATTAGCCTCCTTCTTTTGTTCGTCTCTTTCCACCATCGGTGGTTAATGGCGAAATGTGTTCCTTTTGTTGAGGTTTCATTGGGTCATGTTACAGGTTTTTAGGTTTTCTTCGGATTATTATGTTGATATGTGCTTCGAGTTTGAGATAGGTGACGTTTCATTTTCATTTTCATTTAGTTGTTTAGAATTTTTTTGGACATGTCTTTAGCATTTCTGTTTTGATTGCTCGACGGGTATCCAAAGTTTGTTGAGGATTGTTTTTAGACCTAGCTTTCGTCTGGGATTGAGTTTTATTAGTTGTGAGGTTTATATCATGCCATGGGAATAATTCTCGGGTTAAAACAGGTTTATCCTCCGAAAGTTCTAGAGATATGTTCATGTTTATTGTTGCTCGTTGGATCAACTCGCTAATACGAGTAGAAGAAGATCTACTAACCTTAAGCGATCAAGACTTCTCTTAATAATTAACTTATGCTTGCCCTCGGTCTTCATATTATCAATCCTTTTACTTCTCTGTTAACTAATTTGTTCGTTTAACCTTTGTAAAAACGAGTTCTTATACCATAATGTGCTTCTTTTGTTTTTTTTCGAAAATAACCTATCCTACAATAGATTATATAAGTTTTACAATAATTTCCTTTTTCGTATATATTTGTTTGTAAAAACATGATAAAAAGATCACTTGTTTGTTTGAAAAAAGCTCGCTTGTTTTTTGTTTATGATATCTGACATTTGGTAGAAGAAATCTGCAAATGAAATCTTTTTCTAATAAGTTTTATTAATATTTTTTGTTTATAAAATATCATTTTGAATAAATAATAATTTAAAAACTTATCTGTTATAATATTTATGTATATTTATATATATATTATCATAATTGATGGAGTTGTAATGCAGAACGTGAGTGTAAGTAGTGTTCATCTTGAAGTCGACCAGATATTCATATCCTAATAACAATAATTATTTTCTTATGTTAGCCTGCATTATATATATTTGTATGGATATGATTCGTCAAAGTTTAATATACTTTCTTGTTCTTATATGAATTGTTGAATATTAAATATGCTTTTTACAATATCCCAAAAACATTGTTTATCAATATATTGGGTTGGCGTATTATCATAAATGGTGTTTGATTTGATACAAAAGCCAAATATTAAATAAGATCGACATCGGACGAAATGAAATCGAGCTGAATTTAAAAGTTAGGTAAACGTCTTCCTTCGTTTTATTGGGTTTAAATGGACAAACCCAAATCGGCAAAGAAAAGGGTCACTTGGTGTAATACTAATAAAGTAATAGCTAAAAGGTAAGCAACATATTTGAGAAAACAAAACATGTTGTCTCGATTAATTTGATCAATGATTGGTGTTAACTGATAAATAATGCTTTCTGAAACTTCAATAACAACTAGAAAAGGTGACGTAAATGACTTTATAAAATTCAGTGTTCGCAAATAGAATCTTAGGTCATATATACATCGAATACAATTATATATGAATATTAAATACATGTAAATGCGGAAAAGTAAATACACGTAAAATAAAATATAAATTAAAAAAGATAAAGAGTTTTTGTGTAGAGGAGTCGAGCTGGTCGGCGTTTTATTGAGTATTAATCCTTTGGCGGATTGGGAGTAATGCTCATATATGAAGATCTTCATAGAGCTCGCGAGACTCTCAAATTGAATACAAGCGAGGTTGGATGGGAGCCTCTAAATCAACAATTGGCACGGCCACATCGTTGTTGCCTACAACGCTCATTGCTCTTGGAGGTAAATCGTTTCGTAACTGCAACCTCTTAAATAGGCCCGTCAAACAATTTTGTGCTTCATTGTCCGGTGCAAATTGCTCTTCCCGTTGATTGTTCCCAACCATACTCTCAGCATCTTCAACTACCCCATCCTCTTCTTCATACACATCTTCACTAGGTTCACCAACATGCTCATAGTCATCTTCGAGTTGCTCATTAGCCTTGAAATCAATACCCATGGGGAGATAGTTCATTCCATAGTCCATGTTCCTCAATACCAGTCTATTATCACCAAACTTAAGGCCAGCCCCGACATCTCTAAAGATGTTCTACCAATCACAATGGCTTCATCCCTCCTCGTTGGTGTATCAAGGACATAAAAATCGGTGTTCACTCATCGGTTTTGTACAAGGAAGCCTATGCAAGTGAGCATACTCATTGGCATAAGATAATGGCCTTCAAGCATTGCTAAGTACATCACCGGGTGGGAGAGGGAGTAAGATCCAACAAAATGCATATATCACTAGACATCATGTTAACCGTCAAACTCATATCACACAACTCGTGTCTCAAGTCACATCCAAGTATACTAATGGGAATGTGATAACACACAGGGTCCAAATGGTTGGAGATCTCTCTAAATCCCTTTGGTTTGAGAATGTTTTCCCACCATGGGATATCGTCTTCGTCTTCTCTTTCGGCTAAGCTAGTCTGGCCATTGATAACTACTACTTCATCTGAACATTCTTCATCTGAACCTTCTTTATCTTCAGTTGTTTGACTTGTTATATGGTGAGCACGTTCAACTTGTCTTCTTGCACGAGTGTTCTCTCGCTCTAGAGCACGAATATCAGCTAAAATCGGTATGAGATTTTGTGATATGTGTGAATGAAGATTCATGCACCTGAAAGCAAATAAAACAGAAATGAGAAGTTAGTAACTTGAAGTAAACAACTCAGTCCCTAACAGACACAAGAGTCCTATTGTTAGTTTGAAGCCCCAAATCGGTAACCGAGCCAATTTTGTAAAGAGAATCTTTACCCGAACTACTTCTTTTGATTATAAGGGTGAAGTAAAGATGTTTTTGGGGTTTTAAGGTGAAAGGTTGGGTATAGAAATGTCGAACCAAATTGGGAGAGAACTAGCTCAATAGAACTTCTAAAGTATCTAGTAGGTCTAAGTTAATGAAGGTTGTTTAACTCTCACTTAAAACGAACATAATCAAGCAGCTTAACAAGACAAGTTGTAGTAATAAAATTTGAGAAAGATAACGAATAAGCATATGATCGATGCTGGTGACCAATCCTAGTCTTGGCTTGTTGATCCTAGTCTGCATCGATCACCCATGATCGATGTTGGTGACTGATGTAGATGCTTCCTTGGCATTTCTTCATGCATCGATTAGCCTTGCTCGATGCTCCTGGTCGATATGCTCTGGTTCTTGTTCCTTTGTCCCGAAATGCTTCCTTTCCATGCCTAAGTCCTCTCTAATCACCTGAAATGCAAATATGCACAAATGCAATCCTAAATGACTCTAAATGCAACCTAAAATATACAAGAATGAGCATAAAGGCGACCTAAAAGCGATCAAAACCACACATATCAGTTAGGTTATGTACTGATGTAGGAAGGAAACGTGATCGCGTATGCCTTAAGGCAATTACGGAAGCATGAACGGAATTATGACTTGGAAATGGTCGCGGTAATGTTCGCGTTAAAGATATGGAGATCATATCTCTATGGGGCCAAAGTCTAATTTTTTACCGATCACAAGAGCCTTAAGTACATCTACACGCAGCTGAAATTAAACCTAAGGCAACGAAGATGGATGAAGTTTGTGGCTGAATACGACTTGGACATAGCTTATCATCTGGGCAAGGCAAACTTGGTCGCGAAGGCTCTAAGCCGAAGACGAACAGATGTTTCAGTGCAAAGGGATTCAGAAGTCCTAAATGGCCTGATCCAAACTTTGCACTTGAATGCCATGTCCAGTATTCAAGAGCCATTGGGTTGGGAAGCATCTGATCAAGCAGATCTTCTCACAAGGATTCAGGTTGCCCAAGAGAAGGATGAGAACTTAAGAAAAGTTGCTCATAACGAAAAGACCGAGTACCAGACCTCGAATAATGACACAATTCTGGTAAATGGTTGGGTCAATATGCCGGATGATAAGGAACTAAAGGACGAAATCCCAAGGTAAGCCCACCAGTCTAAGTTCTCAATTCATCCGAGACAAGACAAGATGTATCGAGACTTGAAGCGATACTATGATTAAGTTAAAACGAAAAGGGATGTGGTCAAATGGGTGGCTAAGTGTCCTACTTGCCAACTGGTTAAGGCCGAACATCAAGTTTCCAGTGGCTTATTGCAAAACTTTCTCATCCCGGAATGGAAATGGGATCACATCACTATGAACTTCGTGACTGGATTGCAATTAATAAGGAATAAAAAGGATGTGATCTGGGTGGTTGTGGATCGACTCACCAATTATGTTCACTTCGTGGCGATCAACAAAATCGATGGTGTCGGGTAGATAGTCCAACGTTACATGGACGAAATAGTGAGATTGCATGGAGTCCCAACAAGCATTGTATCAGATCGGGATTCGGTTCATGGCTCACTTATGAACTAGAGTGAACATGAGCACGCCCTGTCATCTGCAAACGGGTGGGCAGTCCGAGTGAACCATTTAAATCCTCGAAGACATGTTGCGGGCGTGCATCTTGGACTGGGGAGACTCGTGAGAATGGTTGTTGCCTTTGGTCAAGTTTTCCTACAACAATAGCTTCTAGACAAGCATCAGAATGCCACCTTATGAAGAATTGTATGGGCAGCCTTGCAAAATGCCGTTATGTTGGACCCAAGTGGGGAGCGCAACATGATCGGGCCGACCATAGTGAAAGAACCCACAGAGAAGATTCGGTTCCTAAGGATCAAAATGAAGGAGGCTCAAGATATAACTAAAAGCTACGCTAACAAGCATCAAAAGTACCTTGAGTTCGTGGTAGATGATCTAGTATATCTTTAGATGATTACCTTCAAAGGACGATCCCAAATATCTAAAAGAGGGAAGTTGGATCCTAGATACTTGGGGCCGTTCAGGATCTTGGAATGAGTTGGGGCAGTCGCGTACAAGCTGGACTTGCTAGAGGCAGTGGAAGCATTTCACAATGTGTTCCATGTGTCTCAATTGCGGAAATGCCTAAGTGACGAGGACGTGATCGTGCCTGAACTTCCTTCAGAGTTAGGCTGAAACCTGACCTTAGCAACAAGGCCAATTCGGATCGTGGATAGGATGGAAAAATCAACAAGGAATAAAGTGATCTGGATGGTGAAGGTGTTATGGGAATTCAATGGCAAGGACGAATCGACTTGGAAAAAGGAGGAAAGGATGAAGAAAGATTATCCTGAGTGGTTCGAAGAACAAGAAACACTAGTTGGGGATTCAGGGAAGAATCCCTATCAAGTGGGGAGACTTATCATGTCACTGATCCTCAATAGGATCGATGGAACGGGTTAAGTCTGAACCTGGACTAATACTTAGCCTTGAAACGAAGAAAAGTCTGGGGAAAATCAGTTTGGTTCGAGAAAGGATGGAAGGATCGAGACTTAGTCGAATGGGATCGAGTCTTGATCGAGACATTCGAGCTTGGATCAGACTGAAGACGCAAAATGGGATTTTTGCCGAACAAAAGACATCCGTAATGTATCCTGGTGTCAGATTAAGAAATTTCATTAAACCTCTTTAGGGGGTGGGTACTTTTGGGTTCGGAGGATGCGATGGCTTCACTCGGATGGGTCCTAGGTGAGTCTTATCCACCTCAAGCATGCACAAAACATGTTGTTGCCAATCGGATCTAAGATCAAAGATCCAAGAAGGATCTATATCAAAGTGAGAAATCCGAAGAATGAGTCGGAATGAGTTGGATCGAAGATCTAGCAAGTTGGGTTAGCTGGGTTTAGCTGAAAGGCCGAGCTAGACTAGCTCAACTAGTTGACTGGTCAGCTCGAATAAGCTCGGGAACAGTTTTAGAGTCGGATAAGTGATCGGGCCCGAAGGGTTGCAAGTGGTCGACGGTTATCGGCGGTTATCGACCACATGACGTAATAGAAGAGATGCGTCCCTTCGCTTGGGCTAAAGGCAGCATTTCGTTGGGCCAAGCCTAATCCGATTTGCCTATAAATACTAAGTATTCAGACTGATTTTAGATCGATTTTCTCTAGGGAAGAAAACACACAACATAACCGAAACAAGGCAAATCGAGAACCAAAGCATCAAGGTCAAGCAAAGGTAGAAGAAGGCATCGAGAATGGAACCTTCGACGATCAAAGAGAAGGAAAAAGGCAAAGGTGTGACCAACGGAGATCGCGTCTCTAAGGTGAGTGATAGAACGACTAGGCCTTAGCGTGAACCTTTAGATCATTCCAATCATTTCATGGTTAAGGTGTCGAAAGCGTGCATCATTCTCTTGCTTAGACCTAAGGATAGTCCGATCCGGTCGTTTGAAGGATCGCACAAGATATGTCACAAATCTTGGGCCGAATCGGCTGGACTTAACGTTGATGCGCGAAAACCTTGGACGGGTCGGTTTGATGTTGTGATTGGTGGTGCATGGTCAAGTGATGGGCGGGCGGAACGATTGGTGCAATCAACAGTCGGACTGAGCGAATGCGCGGTAAAGCATTTTGCGGCCGTAATAGATCAATGAACCCCGTCGTAGGGTATGAGGCCGTACAGGGCGTTACAATCGATCATGCGTGTGCCATGATCATATTAGTTAGGCTGCAAAGCATCACATAGTTCAGGGCGTTCGACGGTAAGCGAGCATCATAATGTACTGTGATGGGATGGTCGTATCGTAAGGCGATGGAACATGCGACTCTAGAGGTATAGTCAGAACAAACTGACTAACCACGATATATATACTGATCCGGTTTGCTAGAGAATCGGTGCGGTAGACTAGACTGGTGATTCAAGATCGTGTTCTGATCGTACTAAGGGCTTAGTCAGTCTGAATGTTTGGGGAAACTGGGTTAATCACTTAGAACGAACCATTCATATTTCTGCATGAAACGAACCACACTTACTAAGTTATCTTGGATTACTTATGTTTATTCGATGTTGCAGAATCCAAGAGTGATCGTGGGAAAGGATTGGTCGAGTGAAGGCATGGAGATAAGGAAGATGGGTGGTGGTGATAGATTGATTTTAGGATCAAACTTTGTAATAACCAATAGAGCAAAACAATCATTGTATTGAATCATTTATGTTCATAAATAGAGAATCATTTTATCTTATTGCCTTCGAATCAAAATAACTTAACTAAGAACTTGGAAGAAATTAAGTTAAAAGAACTTAAGGCTTAAAATGGATTGAGTGGCTACGTAATTGGCTGTGGAACGACCTCACCAAACTTAGAGTCCGGGATGGGTTATTTCACTAACCATAATCAGGTGACCACATAGAACCTAAGATGTGGTTTAGTGAAGTAAATAATTACCAGTCATTAAACATTTAAAGTTAGAACCATCTATAACATACAACCAATCAGGACAAAAGATAGAATCCATGAAGGTTTAAACCAAAAATAACTAGGACAAAGAAAAAAGAAAATATGTTATTTGGATAAAATAAACAACAAAACATAATAAGTAAATTCACATCATGCACAAACGAATAACAAAATTGGAAAAAAGATGAGGATGGTGGCGAGTGAAAACGAAGTAAACCCACATCAAAGAAGAATGAAAGAGATGAAGACGCAACAAGAAGAAAAAACGAAGAAAAATAGAAAAGAATAACCACAAACTAAATAGTTGACGACAATAGTAATAAAAGAATTTTTTTTTGAAATTTTGTTGAAATTTTTAGAAAAGCAGTTCTAATATGAGGAGGAAACGAAACTTTAGAAAAATAAAGAAACAAATATCAAATAGTTATGATTTTTAGTTTTAGAAATTAGTTTGGTTAATAACTAGTTAAGGTAAAGTTATAAAAGCACATAAACAAAATACCTTATTTTGAGAAATGTGTGGTTTTCCCTAAATAATTGTTGTTAATAAATGTCAGTCATGACGTTTCCATGGCAGATTTTTATTGGTTAAAAAATAAAAGTAGTCCGAGAATAGCGGCAACTATAAAATTATAATAAGTAATAGTGTTAGAAAAAGGATGAAACTGAATGTAATAATAGTAGTGATTTTTTGTAACGTTGATGATTGGGAAATTTTGTGGTTGCAATTCAAACCCAAACGCCTGTGATACTCAAGTGGTGCTCATCTTACATGAATAATTCATTTTGGAATCATCAAATGATGTCAATGAAATATAACTAAATCGTATCTAAAATAGGAAACAAAGATAAGTCTTGTTCGTATTCCGTCGGTAGACAAAAGATTAAGTACAATTTGACAGGGGATATTCAATTGATGATGTGCTCTTTTTTTGTTTCTCTCTCAAATAATCTAATATATATTTTCTTACGAACAGATAAAAGAAAGTATTATTTAGTTTTTATCCAATATATCTTACTTCAATTGTAATAGAAAACCAATATTATATTAGAACTTGACAAACTCAAGTAAACTCAGAAAGATAATCTAAACTAAAAAGTACAAGACTTGGCCATCGATCCATTTATCTATATGATTAATTAATAGATTATCTCACTTACACTTATATTTCCGTCCATAATTTAAATATTAATATCTGTTAATAATCTCTATCNATTTCCTAATGAAAATATCTCTCTCTCTCCCATCAACATGTAGAAGGAGAAGATGTTCTTCTCATCACGAAAAGTCAGCGTCTCTCTCTCGCTCTTCATCTTCTTCTTCTTCTAAATCTCTTCTCACGCAAATCACAAAATTTCCCAAGAATATACTCACAATCACGGTTCTAGCTAGAATTATAATCTACTCTTTCTGATTCCTATAATAATTTCTTGATTTGTAATCAGATTCTTTCGTATATCTGTATATATATACACAAACACACACACTTATCACATATATATATAGATTATGTGCAGCGTCTTTGAGCTTCTTGAGATGGATAATTTTCAAGGAGACTTAACTGACATCGTACGAGGAATCGGAGGCCACGTGTTGNAGCCACGTGTTGTCACCTGAAACTCCTCCTCCTCCGAGCATCTGGCCTCTTCCTCCAGTACCACATCAACCGCAGTCACCGTCAGAGCTTCACATAAATCCCTTCGGAGATCCTTTNTCCCTTCGGGGATCCTTTCGTGAGCATGACCGATCCTCTCCTCCAAGAACTCAACGCCGTCACAAACTCCGGCTATTTCCCCATCCCCGCAGATAACAACAACAACCAGAGTCTCTTGGTTCCTAAGGTATTCGAGGAGGATCATATAAAGAGTCAATGCAATATCTTCCCAAGAATCCGGATCTCGCATAGTAATATCATCCATGACTCCTCTCCGTGTAATTCTCCGGCCGTGTCGGCTCACGCTGTAGCTGCCTCGCCCAGAGCCAGAGGGATCATCAACGTAGATACAAACAGTCCTAGAAACTGTTTATTGATCGATGGTAACACGTTCTCGTCTCAGATTCAGATATCTTCCCCTCGGAGTCTAGGCCTTAAGAGAAGGTATACATTTATTTATCTTTCTTTATCTTGGATCAAACGACTCATTTAATGCTAGCTTTATACATGATTTCTTTAATATCTTTCAAGACGTTTTTTTAATTATTATTATTATTATTATTATGAATAAAATATTTGTGATTCGATTTAAATTATATATCTTCATATATAATAAAGTGAATTAGGGTTCTAGGCCACTTAATTGGTCGTATATATAAACATTCGGAGATTTTAGGTACATGCATATGCTAATGATGATATAGAGTTATGCTTCTTTATGTGTTTATATATAAATATATATATTAAGTTCCCACCAATAAGTTTTTTCTTCTTTTACATGTTCAGTGTCATAATTATGAATTTGTGTGTATGTAAGCATATAATTATACATAGCTATATATATATAAATTGTTTAGATTGATCATGAAAATGAAGAAGAGTTGATGTTGAAGACACATGCAGGGGAATCTATGAACTGTCAGGAACATATATAAACTTATTATCAAAAAGAAAGAACATATAATTGTGATGCATCATGAACCGATAATATAATGCCCCATTGCCAAACTAGTTTTCACAACTTACATGCATTCACACGTGTATACTTGGATACAGGAAGAGCCATGCCAAAAAGGTGGTGTGTATACCGGCGCCGGCAGCGATGAACAGCCGGTCAACCGGAGAAGTAGTTCCGTCTGATCTATGGGCTTGGCGTAAATACGGTCAAAAACCCATCAAAGGCTCTCCTTTTCCAAGGTAATTATATTTACACTAAACTCATCATACCATGCATAATAGTTTCAATCATTACAAAAAAGATTCCATAACTACACTTTCCTTCACCACCACATTTTTCTTGGCTGGCTCAAGTTGTTACAAATATTCGTATCTTGATATTCATCTTGATAATTGTGACATCTGATTCTTATAAGGGACTTAAATCCGCAAGAATTACTATGATACATAATACGAGTTACAGTCATTATGCATGTCATTTTCTCTGTGATTTAATAAGAAAAACAAGATTCTTAGTTATATTAGTTGCTAAATTTGTTTGGAAAAATATCCTTCACTTAATTCATTGTATATTTTACAGATGGAAAATCCTTCACTTAATATCTATAGTTATGATAATTGCTTGACAGGGGTTACTATAGATGCAGCAGCTCAAAAGG